>VZUA01016340.1:0-10995 GCA_013401035.1 Horornis vulcanius
GACAGTCCTTTGACAGTAAATAATTTCTATTAGTTCTTCACAGTTAGAGAATTTGGCTGAGAAGTCAATGTCTAACTGTTATGTCAACATACAACTGCACAAATCATGTTGTTGCTATTGTCCTGAAGCAAATAATTTTAGAGCAAATTAATCTCCTCTTTGTAAGTGCTAAGGATTTTAATTCAGCGTGGATACTCAGACCAGTAGAAGGAACTCTGCACTGTCCTTCAAATAAACAGTTAGTCCCAGTGAATGCCAGTAGCACCGTGGATGTTACATGTTTGCCTTATCTGTCCTTGGCTGATAATAAAGGAACAGGCATCTAGCACGCATAATAGTTGTTATGGAGAAAAAAAAAAAAAAAAAAAAANTCCTTTTGTCAGATAAAAGAAAAGAATTTTTAAAAGGATCTTGCTTCTGAAATTGTTATTAGCAGGAGAAAAGGTTAGAAAAGATACTTTTCCACCTTTTGCATCTCTCCAATCATTCAACATGTTCTACTTGTTTTACTGGAGAAATCATTTTATCAGCTAATTGTGTTTAGAACAATAGCTGATGAAGCACATGGGAAGCTGAGCTACATGTTCACTGCCCTTGTGCCTGCTCAGGATGTCCACCACGTGCAGGCAACCTCGCAAGCCTTCCCAAATGAGGGGATTTCTGTCCCTGACCTTTGCAGATGTCTTGCTGGGCTATTTTTGTCGGTGATGTTAATTTGGGATATAAATCGGAAAGGAACTTGTTACTGTGAGGGAAGAAACACACAGTACAATCTTTGAGGAACTTTTATCTGTTGTCCATATCTTGAAGTCATAAAAAGGAATCTGACTGATATGCATGGGAATTAAATTAGACCCTGAAAAAAATTACAGCGATCTCTTTTTCTTTTGCCCTTCCTTCTTTTTCCTCTTCTGTTGCAAGGGAACTAGGACTCTTTAAATCTTTTTTCCTTACTACCCCTTTACTTAGTTCAAAGACATGTGTTGATTTGTGTTTTATTTAGCATTATTTATATAAAAGTTTCTTTATGAAGAAATACTGTACAAAATACTATTGTATGCTAGATAAATGAGTTAAAATGGCCAATGCTGGCATAGTTTTACAAAGATAGATGTATCTTGTTGAAAAGGATCTCAGAAAAGTTGGCTGAGAAGGGGAAGAGGAAGGAGAAGAGAAGGAAGAGAAGAAGAGGAAAAGGAAGNCCAAGACATTGTGGATAGATTACAATGATGAAAATATATCTATCTCACAGTGTCATTGCCTTAGTTAATTGAGGAATATGCAAAGTTTGAAAGTAATGCTTCTTGTCCTCTCTTTGCTGTGAGGAGTTACTGATACCTGTAAGTTCATACACACATGTATGCTTGTATCTATATATAGATACATACATGCACACAATTATTTGTTTTTNTATTTGTTTTTTGATGTTAAAAGCAAGATGCTCTAAACCCCCAGGAAAGGATGCTACCTTCCAGATGTGCACACCTTTCATGACAGAAGTCTAGAGGGGATGGGAGTAGTGCTCTCTGGCATCTGCTTTCTGCACAGCTAGACAAGAGGATTTCTCAATACTGTGGCACCGTAGCACATTTCAAAAATAGTAAAAATCTACAGTGAGGACATTTCCACTGGGATTTAAGAGGTCAGCACAGAGAAATGAGACAGTTAGACAGTTCAGGTCTGAAATAAGCCTTTAATTACAAAAGCTTTTTAGAAGCTGAGCACCAGCCTTGTACTAGTCTTATTTTTCTGGAGAAATGAATGCATATGAATGCTAGACTGAAAAATAATCTCCCCACTTTTATAAGGGGATATGATCTGTGTCTTTCCTAACATCTCTGTCACAATATCAGCCCTTTCTTAAGGAAAACCAGCCATTGGAAATCTGCCAAGTCTCAAATAAACTGGCCCAAAAGAAGTGGCAAATTAACTGGCAAATATGTTTTGCTGTTACAGAGTTTCATTTTGACCTTTGCCCGCTGTTTAATTTTCCTCCTTGTTTCTCAGTGAAGGTGAGGAAGTAATCTTTTAATCATATTCTGGATCAACTCAAAATAAAACCCCTGAGTCTTACAGCATGCTATTTCTTACTCAGTAATGTAAACGTTGCTAGCTTCTTTTCTTAGTTTTGTTTATCCTTTCTGAAGGAAAGGTAACAGAGCTGGAAACAGCAGAAATGGTCTTAGTAATGTATTCTATAAAGAAATAATATCATCTGCTACTCTTTCAAAGCATTAACTTGTATATACATTTAAAACTGATGTTTACTCCCTAAGTGTTTTTGTCTCATAGGAACTCATATTTAATATGTTATCTACCAGGAATATTAAATCCATATCAGCATCACTACTTTGCTGGTCAAAATCCCTCTTCCTATAAAAATGGTATGTACTTAAATGAATGACTGTGCATTTCTCTCTGCTAAACTGCCTGTTGTACAACTGAACCTACTTCATCAAGTTAGTTTGATTGTTAAATGCCACTGGTAGGAAGAAATGTGAACTCTCCAGAATCATCCAGGGTAAGATTAATTTTGTCATACTCAACCTAATTAAGAACTGGCCATCCAGTCTGCATTAGCCACCTATACTCAAGAGGTGGAAACAAGCTTTTCCCAACAGTAAATCATGTTTAGAACTGATGGGATAAATCACAATATGCGAATGTCTGGGGTTTTTACCCTTGTATGAGAAGGCAGATGATGTGATTTGCTTGGACTTCATTTCTGACTTAAAAGGGATAAAATGGATCAGATAATCTGAATTTTAAAAATTCTACCCTTATACATAACAATTTTTCTGACAGTTTGTCTTTCTGTACTGTGCCATGAACTTCTCTTTCTCTCCTCTCCTGCAGGTAATAATACTGATGGAGCAGTAATTTTAGATATTTTAACAAGGTCAGTGATACTGCAATACAATGCCAAGACCAATATTCATGTGGAGATGCTATGTTTTTTCTTCTAGTAACATAGTCTCTTGGTTTCTCTTTGTGGTTTCTTGGAATATGGTATTTTTTTTCTCTATTTTTACAAAATGCAGAGTGAAGTTTATGTTTATGAACAGAATCTTGGAAACCAGTGATACTTATCTCAGAAGTCTGGTAAGGGCACCAAGAGGACAAATGAACATTTTTCTGAGAGTAGCCATGAAGAATCCCACACTCTTGGCAGTGTGAGCAGTTCTGGTTTTTGCAGTGGTCTGCCCTGAGGTGGGTCTCCAGTGAAGTACATCTTTGAGAGGTTTTTCCAGCTAAGATTCAGCAGATTCCATCTGTATTTGTCTCATAGATTGCAGCATCTATCAGAAGACAGAAAAGATCTTTAATCAGTGGTGGTCTGGGCCAGATGTGATATTACCAAATGTAAAGAGACTTGCTTCCCCACATAGTTTTTGCATCCTGAAGGTTTCAACCAAAAATCTCAGATTACACAAAACACAAAATCTAGGTCAAAGTCTTTCAACTTACAACTAGGCAGACCTCATTGATTTCCTAGCCAAAACCTGATGCTGTGCAACTGAAATCCAGAGACTCTAACAGCAGAGAAAAAAGGAAGACCATATATTTATCCACAGACTACTGATTTATACTCCAAGATTATAAGAAACTAACAATGCCATTCAAGTCCCTTTGGTTGTGAATGCATTATCAATTGTATATCACATTTATATTTCAGATCTTTTGTAGGGAACCACAACATTTTAAAACTTTTTAAATGCTACACTGAAATAGCTTCTCCAGAGGTAATAAGGAATTGATAAAGACTTTGGGATTTTTTTCAAGGAAAACAGATGCTGTGTTTAAAGTAATTGTCTAGTATCCTCTCACAAAATTTCAAGTTTCTCCTAATGGAACTTTTTTAGCCATTTAATCGCAGAAGTAATCTTTTAACAGAGGGAGTTAAGATGTTGTAACAATATAGTAGAACCTATGAGGCAGCCACCCAGTTCCAGAAGTAGCAGTAATTATGCAGAGCCACCTCAGCTTTACAGGCAATTGTGTGAAACATCTCTTACTGGAAGGAATTAGGCTTCTGCACTGGGATACTCAGCAGCCACAGCCGGGAACTGGGATGCTTCAAAGAGCCGGTAGGAAATGCCTAGATTTGAAATTTCCTCTCCAGACTAAGTTGAGTACATGCTTCAATGCCATAGTTAAGCAGGATTTATAAGGATTTGGCTTTCACAGTCTGAAGTTTATCTGTCTTCAGTTTATCTGTCTCAGCTACAGTTTTCCATCAAGACTGTGTGTGTATTCTGCACCATATCACTGCTGGAAAAATCTAATGTATTCTACAGAGCAGAAAGCCTCTTCCCTATCTGCAAGCACAGGGAGTAGAAATACTGCCTTTCTAATTCCAATTTGTTCTGACTTGCCTTGGAGATATGAACAGTGTTTTCACACAGAAAATCTCATAAAATTTACTCTTTTGGTATTTCATACTGGGCAGTAAAACCTCCTAAAGCTAAGGAGCAGGCAGAGACCAGAGATGCAAGTTTTTTCCTGATTACCACCTACCATCCCTGCCATCTTTGTGAGTGGAAGTAGCCATATAGGTAGTCAGCCTAGAATAGAGATGTTCCTGATCCATTCATCCACATCATATTAGGACTGCATAACAGTTTGGGTTGGAAGGTACCTTAAAGATCATCTTTTTCCAACCCCCTTGCCATGTGTAGACCAGGTTGCTCAGAGCTCCACCTAAACTGACCTTGAACACTTCTGGGGTGGGGTGTCCACAGCTTCTCTGGGCAACCTGTTCCAGTACCTCACTACCCTTTATAGGAAAGAATTTCTCTCTATTTTCTAATTTAAATCTACCCTCTTTCAGTTTAAACCCATTACCCCTTGTCCTACCACTACAGGGCTTTGTAAAATTTCCCTCTCCATCTCTCCTGTAAGCCCCCTTTAGATACTGGAAGGCTGTTACAAGGTCTTCCCTGAACCTTCTTTCCTCCAAACAATTCCAACTCTGTCATCCTGTCTTCACAGGACAGGTGCTCCAGTCCTCTCATCATCTTTGTGGCCCTTCTCTGGACCCGCTCCAGCAGATCCAAGTACATCTTATGCTGGAGGCCCCAGAGCTGGATGCAATACTCGAGGTGAGGTCTCACAAAGCAGAGTAGAGGGGAAGAATCACCTTGACCTGCTGGCCATGCAGATTTGGATGTAGTCTAGGATGCTGGCTTTCTGGACTGCCAACGCACTTTGCCAGCTGATGTTGAGCTTCCCATCAAGCAATGCACCCAAATCATTCTCTCCAGGGCTCATCTCAATCCATTCTCCACCCAGCCTGTTTGATATTTGGGTTTGCCCCCATGCAGGTATAGGATCTTCATTCAGTAGACAAGGCATTAGGGCATTCTTCTTCCCTGGAGAGACATTTCCCTGAAATGTTAGACAAGATTATCTTAAATCTCTTTGCTGGATCTTGGGTCTCACCCTAAGGGCATTTAGGCACACGACTCACGTGCTGAACTCTGCTTTGAAGCAGATGCTGTCTGTGAACACCAAGACATCTTGTTGCCCACAGCTGTGGTGCACTCAGCTAAGCGACTGAGTTGGTCCCTTCCAATCCTATGTCCCTATAATAGCTTGGCAGCATAGGAGCAGTATTTCCTTTCTTTAATACCTGTTTTGTGGTGCTCTAGGGTTTTTCATAGTACACACTTTTTGCAAGTTTACATCATCTCTGGGAAGAAACTTAAGTCATTGCTGGTGCCTGAGTCATTACCAAAATGTAAATAAAAAGATAATCCTGACATTTCCTGAAAATCTCTTCTCAACATCTGAGTGCACAAATAACACTCAATTCACTCTATATCACAGCACAGCCTGATTTGTACAAGCCTTGACAAGCTCAGTCATTGTCATGTGACCTGAATCTTTGAACAGACCTGAGGTCTTCACCCCCACTCTAGCCCACCCCCAAGAAAAGTGCTGCACATCATTAAAGGCTTAGTGAAAATAGCACTCTGTCATGTGCCTGGCCTTATCTCGTGGAGATCAGAAGATGAAAGCAGAGGAACGCCCCTGACACCAGGCAACCTTCCCTGTGTGGGAGGATGCCAGTGGCCAAGGTCGCTCAGCACACACATGGCGACGGGAAGAAAACTCAGCAAGTGCAGTGCTCCTGGCCCAGCCAAGCATGGACAGCATGAGCCACGAATGAAGATGCCAGCCAATGCTGCCTCCCTTTGATGTCATGCATGACAGAAGACATCAGCTACAGGTATGCAAACATGAGAGTCAAATGTTATTAATCACAAGGGAGCAGCTGCCTCAGCAAACCAGATAGAGTGTGGGTTTCCATTTAAGAAAACAAATACTATCTGAGAGAAAAGAAATAATTGCGGTTGTACCTGATCACAGCTGATCTCACTATGAAAGACAGGAGAGAAAACATAGAAAAATGGCAGATATACATTCAATCAAGATTAGTTATTACAACAAAGGCGTATGTAGAAAAAGGAAGGATATTTGTTTTTTTTCTTGTCTTTCTGTAAGTTTCTCTGAGACTTCATTCATCATAGTGAGAAACACACTTTCTGAAAAGCTCCACACAATTGCTCTGCAGATGTAGATTTCGTTTTTATTATCACTTCAGAGGGGTTTGTCTGAATGCCTTTGTTATAAACATTAAGAACTAGATCACATCAGTACCCAGGGTTGGGAAATATGGATCCCTCACATTTGGTGGCTATCCTGGGGCCTCCTGGATCTGCTGTGTTGATGTGAAGAATTTCACACATGCTACGAAAGGTGAAGTGAGCCAACGAGTGGAGGCTGAAAGCAGGTTGGAAACTCTGGCATTTTCACATCCATCTGNTGATGTGAAGAATTTCACACATGCTACGAAAGGTGAAGTGAGCCAACGAGTGGAGGCTGAAAGCAGGTTGGAAACTCTGGCATTTTCACATCCATCTGCCTCAGCTGGCAGTACTACTCCAGCATTATGGCACACTTTAAACAGAGATGTCACAGAGCCAGTGTTAGTTTAGCTAACATCTTTACCCAGGAAGCACCTGATCCAGGAAAGCTCTTCATTTCAGGCTTACCTATAACAACTAAATGATCTATAGGACTACCTATAATTCATCAAGTACTCCAAGTCTGTAAAAATCCTTTTGTGAGTGACAGTTTCACTGGACACATGTTTACACCCTGTGTGTTTTTCTGAAAATAGACTGTGATATGTTCATGGAGGACAGTGACTTCTGTGAGTTCGCAGGTCAAGCCCTGAGAGCAAGTCCATATGGCTATTCATCTCCATGGAGTTGTTAAGACCAGTCAGAGTGAAGAAAAAGTAAAACCCTCCTCTATCTCTTTAGAGTCTTAGAAACATAAGATTTTAATTAAGGTTTTATATTACTGCTGATTTACTCTAAGCAGCTAGTGTTTTCAGCAAGGCAATAATGGGAACAACAAACATGAAGGTGATACACAGCATATGTACATATGGAACTATAAGCAGCACCATGCTTTTTCAGAAAAGAATCATCACTAGAATTACTCTTTTGTCTATGTAAATGTTTATAGACAGGTTGCGTAGAAGTCTGAAAACAGGTAACAAGATATCTCATGATATATGTAACAGCTGTCAGCTGATATTTGGACCACTGTTCCTGCATTCATTATTGCCCATGGATTTCTTTCCTGCTTCACACCATTTTGCCTTGATGTAAGGCCACAGAGAAAATCCAGACAGAGACTGAAACTGCAATCAGAATTCTGCAGCATTCAGATCACATTTATGGCTGTTTCAAATCACAGTACCCCATCTACCCAGTGACACAGACCACAGAGAACATGAGAGTCTGTCTTTTTTCTCTTCACTGATGCCCCATTGACAACTCAGTTGAAAGCAAGACTTCATGCTTCCTTTCAAAGCCCTAAGCAGGACTGGCTTCAATTACCAAGTGCTTTTCATACTGTGTAACTCCCACATCACTTACATCCTGTTGGAAGGATGGACTTGTCATCTTCAAGTAAATATTGCGAGTGCAGGAAACAAAGCTTCCCGAAGGACAGGCCGTGACCCTGGAGCTCACTCCTCGAAAGGCACAGGAACAGCTCTACCACAGCAAAAGGCAGCAAGACCATTCACTTCATCCCACTGCTGTGGCAAGGAATCGTGGAAAGAAGCAGCTTCTCAGATAGATGGATAAGAAATGCACAGAAGCATGGGGAGCTGTATGTTTTCCTAATAGGTATATAGAGTGAGTGGTTAACATAGATTATCCTTTGTTGGCAGGAGACAGCCACACACAAAGAAAATAAAAGTCAGGGGTTTTTTGGGTCTGAGACTTGTTCAGCATTTTATATCACCTCACATATTACCGGTTCCTTGGTGGTCAGGAGCATGGGACTTCCTTCAGTTTTTGCTTGCCTGGCTTGTTACTTTGGATGACAGTTTTTCTTGTTCCCTTAATTCTCAGCAGTAATATAGAGTATATAAGATTCAGATGCTATAAAATACTGATTTTCATTTTAGTGTGTAAACTAGGTGATTTCTCCTTCAAACTGTACTTTATAAAACTGTCATTTAAAAAAAAATTCTTTTTCATATTTTTTTCTTTATATTTGGTCATCTGAGTATATACTGATGAATTACCCTAATCAGGATCACTAATGTTATTTATGCTCTTCAGCTGGTTAGCTGGAAGCTCAAATTCCTTTATTTTACAAAGAAAACAGGCTAATATTTATGGTCTTGTATGCTGTTTTTTTAATACTCCTCATTATTTTTCTTATTCTAAAAGTAAGGCTACTTATGTACTTTTTTTTTAAGAAAAAAATGTATCTTTTAAACTGCATGCTTTTTAAGATAAAATGTTTTGTACACACGTATGAAAAGACCTCAAAACTGCAGAGATTTTATGTCTGTAGAACAGCACAATCCTACAGCTGGTTCCATTTTAGGATCAAGTGGAACAGGTACTTCACAACTATGATCCTTTAACTGTGAGCAGCAGAGAAGAGCTACTATATGAGTTACTATAAAAGCTGTCTAGAGTGATACCCTCTTCACCTGTTCACTGCTGGTGTAAGTGTAATGGCTTTCCCCAATTTCTCTGACAAGCATCTAGGAAAACACATCACATGATTTTTTAAATATGAATTGAAAAATGAACTGCATCTATGTTTTTGTTCACATTAAAATACACAGTAAATTATGAGCCATACAATTCCATTTTGAGGATTTGCTTTTTAGTGAAAATATAAAGCAAAGAAAAGAAAAAGCTAACTTTTTTTCCACACTCCTTTAAAATTCATAATGTCCCCTTTATTAAGGACATATATGACACTTAATAGCTTTGGAATGGAGTTCAAAACATACAAACTCATAGAATATCTCAAGTTGTAAGGGACCCATAAGGACCATAAGGATCATTGAATGCAACATAGTTGCATTGCATCTAAGTATAATGAAAATTTACTGCATAGTTAACCTTGTTTGCATGTTTAAATTCTAGGTATGACTTACATTGTAGTTTAGGAGGATAGCTGCTGCAACCGGTGACACAAAATGCCACAAAATTCTTCTTATATTTTACCTCTTTTTGGAAAACTGGGCTTTTTTTGGTTGAAATATCTGGGTTTCATTAATAAAGATTGAACAGGAACATATAAATCCAGCTTCCTTTACCCACAGACAAAAGCAAATGGTTTTGTTAAATAGAAATGGTCATTTCAGAATGAATTATGATTTAAGATGCATTATGTAATTTTTTTTTCATGTTGTGCCATTTGGTCTCTGATCTGCGAGGAGGATCTTGTGCTTCTTATGGAATCAATTAACCCTAGAGACCAACCATAGTTTTAAACTTGTGCTTTAATGGGAAACACTAGAGTTCTTTAGTCACTCCTACAGTAATCTGTGAAATATGCAACTTTGCAAGCCAGCTGGCCAGGATTGTATGATTTCCTCCATTTCTCCATCTTCATTGCTATATGAAATACCTGGACACCTGGAGCACAGCACATGACAGTAAATAATGGATGTAGGTCTGGAATACAGCAAGGGGAACCTTGACTTTCTGTCTCAGCACAATCAGACAGAAAAGAAGAGCATATGCAAGGAACTGCACAAAACTGAAACTGAAAATCTCCAGCCCAAAGCAAAAAAAAAGAAAAGCAGCTTAAAACACTCAGTCACACAAATATTCTCCATCAAGGCCACCAAATGAAATTCTAGCTAAGGGTGGTGGCTAAATACACAGAAAGACATAAATTACAAACCCATACCTGTGTACATGTCCGCACATACACACATACACACACACAAACACCTGTATCATGTTATATGTTTGAACTATATTTCTGATTTTAGTGTTCTCTTTTCTCCTCCCTTAAAACTCTCCATTTATTTGGCATGGTTATATTTCCTGTCCTAGCAAGCATCATTTAAGAGGAACCTGTGTATTTTTTTTCTTTTAAATCCAACCACTGGACTTCCACAAGTTGTTACAAAATACAACAAAAAAAGAGTCTATAAATCATCTTTGCCTCACCACACATTTCCCATGCTCTCTCTGCTACACCTGGGGGAAAACTATTCGAGTTCCATGATTTTCTTGAAAGGAAAAAATATATGTGGCTGCCTTCAGAAGAAAGGTGAAACACCTTCCAAACAAGTGTCCATCCTAGCCAGTGGCTTGACAGCAATCTGATACATTCTATGCTGGGCAGGTTCCAGCATGTGAGCCTCTAATTGCCATGATGACAGATTCACACTGGAAAAGAAATGTGGTCGTACAAGCGGATGGTTCATGCCACTAAGCCAAAGCAAAAAACCCCTCCACAAGCCATCAGACCAGAGACTTTTAGTCTCAGGGTTCAAGGACACTGTAGTTCTATAGCCCTCTTCACATCTGGAGGAAATGAGTCTGGTGAGGAGAGGAAAGCACCCCATTATCCACACATCACAGTCTGCTCAGCTGATGGTCTGGCAACTGCTTGGGACTGTGGCAATCTCACTGCAACTCTTCCTTC
>VZUA01016348.1:27452-37525 GCA_013401035.1 Horornis vulcanius
GCAGTTAGTTTTTGTGGGGGGTGGAGATTTAGGGTTTCTGTAGTCTTTGGTAATTGTTCTCGGTACCTGGTTTGCAATGCAAGACCATCATGATCTCTTTTCACATCTGGCTTAGCAAACTTGGTTTGATGTTACTCTGTTGCAATTATTATTGTAACTTCTGTGCACCAGTGATGACTGATGGTTTGGTGTGTCTTTCCCAGGACTGCAGGTACAGAGGCAGAAATTGTTCATTCGTGGGTTGTGGTGAATCTCGTAGTGTCTATTCTAGTTGGGACAAGTTGGATCTTCTTAAGTTCCCGACCAGAGCTAGACCACAGTGAAGGTAGGAAACATTAATAGGTAAAATGTTGTTTGTTCAAGTTGTTGGTTGTTTTTACTTGCTGTGCTCCCCATTTGGTGTTCAAGAGCAGTCCTGAGAAATTTTGTGACTGAGGAAAAACAAGTATCTCCTAACAACCTTTCACTGCAAATGCTTCTTAGGATGCTGGTGTCTGTGTTTGGTATTATAAACATTAATTTTAAAAGAAAAGCTTTATTTGTCCTGTCCGAAGCAACGTGAATTTTCAAACATTACAGAATGTCTCTTTTCAATGAAGAGAAAAATAATTTAAAATACTTTACCAGTATTTTAAATATTTTAAATGTATTTTTTCTACTTGTGTCTTAGAAAATTCCCTAATGTTATTAATGTTCCTTCTGCAAGTGCTAAATGGGTTACAAGTTCGGTAGTATTTTCAGTATGTCATTGCAATAGTTTTGGGAACTCCCTAGCTTTGAAAAGTCAGATCTGTGCTTGCAGAACAGGACTTCAAATGAGGACTGCTTGTGCTGGTCCAGGCTGCAGGAGGGGGAAGCAAGTTTCTTCTCATAGAAGAAACTTGGCTAGAAACTGGGCCTTCTTCCTTTTGTGTTCCACCTGGAATCCAAAAGGTGTGTCCTAATTCACTGTTCCTGTCAAGTGCGTGCAGCCTGTCACTTGAAGGTATGCTGTACATGAAAATCCTGAGTTTCAACTTAAAAGTCAAAAGATAGCCTAAGAACACCATGAACTGAAACACAGATTTGTGTGTGAGAGGCAGAGGATTCAACATGCCTCTTCAAATTACTTTTGAATTTTAATGTATGGGTGTCCATATTTCAGCTGGTTCCAGTTACTATGTTCATTTCTAATAAATAATTTAATGATTTTAAAAAAACCCAAACAACTAAGTGGTAGCCTTTACAGTCCTCAAGGGTAGAATTTATAATATATGCTTAAATTATATTTAAAATCCATTAATAATAAAGACTTACTCAAGGAATCCAGTGGCAGAATTTTACTCAGGTTTTGATTAAATTTTTTGATACTGACATGTGCCCACTAAGATTGGAAAACCACTTCGGAAATTTCTAGAGTGAAATTCATTAGTACTTGTTCCAACTAGCAGAGAAAATTTAGTCTGCTAAGGATGGGGTGTACCAACTTAACACTGAGACAAAGACCAAAGACTTCTAAAAATGACCAAGTCTCTAAACAGAAGTCTTCCTTCCTGAGTCTGACACTCTCAAATTCTTAACAGTCCCTCAGTCTAATTCAGAGTTGTGTTTCAGTGTCCATGTTGAATGAACAATGGCACTGCACATGATCAACTGCTAGCATTGTCTCCAATTCTGTCAATTTTGGGGAGCAGCAATAGTTTTCTAAAAACATTGGTGGCCCTTGCCATCGCTGAGATGTTGATGCTATGGTTGGGATGAAAAGCAGGAGGATTGGGGGAATGCCAGGGTACTTGTCAAGAACAATGGAATTGTACTCAGATGGAAGTTTTCAAAGAAAACATAGTTTTTTCCTTTCTCTTTTAGAACTGATGTTTCATTCTGAAATTGAGGAATTTCCTCACCGAGATATCATACCCAGAGTCCAGCCATAATGTGGAACAAGAATCTGCATATAGTGTAGCTCTGACTGATGGCTCAACATGTTGTGTATTATAGCTATGTATTATAATTTTCATAAAGAAAAAAATGTATTTTTATATTGTATATATTTAATGTTGATCTTTTTATGTATGTTACAGTTTTCAAATGTGATTGAAAACTTTTATACTTTTGCTTTTTATTTTACAAAGTAGATTATCCCTAGTGCATAAAGTCAAGGTGAATTTGCTACCTACATAGCCAAAGACACTAGAGGGATGGAGAAGATCAGGTGTTCAGTGCTTTTTTGACTGCTGTACAGTCTTCAACAACCTGCTTTTGTTACTAATGCAAACAGCAGTTAGCTTATCTGATTTGGTTAAACATTTTCTAGAGCTTAAAAAAAATCTTTCAACAAAAGTAGTCTAAGGAAAATTTATAACAAAACAGAGTTAGGAAACATAAACCCCACCAAGTTAGTAATCTTAAAATAATCTATATTTACTTGTCATAAAATATTTTTCTAGAATAAAGGATTAAATTGACAGGGATTTTGTTTAATAATACATAAAAGAGGTCACATTCTTTATCTTCATTTAGTTCTCTTGACAGAAATCTTGATAACAAGTTCTTACAGGCTGATGTAGATACAAGACAAAGAAGTTTTAATGTTGCAACATTCTGTCAGTTAGATACATCTTCTCATCAAACAGGGTGTTTTTGTGCTGCCAGCAGGATGTATCCCTGTCCTGTAATTTCTCAACAGTTGGGAAGCGTAACTATTGCAAAGCCACTCACAAGAAGAGTGTTCTGATTTCTCCTTATCTGGTATGGCAAGAGCAATGATTTTACTCACTGCTCTTTCTAAACAAACTTGGATTTCATAGATGTTGAAAATGTTCCTGCTCCCACCTATTTTGATGGAGATTGTTTTCTGCCAAATGGTTGTTTTTTGTTAGGATAGAATGGGAAACTTCTTCCTAAAATTACAGGAAAATGCTTATTAAATCAACCCAAAAAGTCTGCAGCAACCCACCTTCTGTGCAGTGGCATAGTAGTAATTGTGGCAGTTGATGGGTTTTGCTGACAAGAAGCAACATTCTTTTTTCTTTATATTAAACTGGCAAAATGAAAACATTGCAGATGTGAATAAATACAGATATATTGCAGGATGAAACAATCTCCTTAGTAGACACAGACAAGGTCTAGTTTGAAAATCATTTATCAAGAAAGTATCACCTAAAGCCCAAAACTTGTTTATATATGTTACTTAACATATATTGATATTGCCTTGTTCAGTTTAATACGTGTTGTCTATGGGTGGTTGTAAAATGGGTGCACTTTTCAAAGTTCACTGAAGAATTACTGAACTTTTTTAGTAGTGAAGTTAAGAGTAGCCAGATAAGACTTAAAAGGAAATGTCAAAGAGCTTTCAGTGCTTTCTGTGCTAACTTTGTGCTGTTATCTGAGCTGCTTTAGAACAAACATGGGAACTTGAATAACTAGGGCTGTTGCTGCCATGTTGAGGACTTGTGTTCTCTTGTGTCCATTCAGCAAAATTTAGTTATTCAAAAATTCAGTGTTCATGACATCTTTTAAGTGCTGTGGTAATCTTGGCAGGAAGGAAAAAGCCATCTACGAGAATTAAAAGATGTTCCACAGCTGTTGGCTGCATTCTGAGACATTAAGTTTGCTGTGGGAAGGAGCCCTTAACCTCTTTTGTAAATTGTCATGGCTCTTGTGTCTGTATTTCTGTAAAACTAGAGCTAAATTACG
Source organism: Horornis vulcanius (assembly GCA_013401035.1). NCBI lineage: Eukaryota > Metazoa > Chordata > Aves > Passeriformes > Scotocercidae > Horornis > Horornis vulcanius. The sequence goes on from VZUA01016348.1 coordinate 31,128, forward strand.
GCTGGCACTGCATTGTACATGAAAATGGAGAGATTCAGGGTGCTGATCTCCTTCATTTGTGCCCTGGATGTTCTCGCCATGATTTGGCTGTAGGGGATGAGGGATGAGACAGGAAGTGTTCCCATATAGTTTACCACCACACTTTCCTCCTGATGTTGTGTGTTTGCAGAGTCACTGACCTCCTGAAGATGAGATTATTAATGGCATGGCTGCATATCTTTTCTTTCATCTTGGTATGGTCAGAAGTATAATTTTGCCCATAAAATACGAAGCTCAGTGGAAGTGTGCCAAGGCATCACATCAGTACAGGAAAAACTTGCATAACATCATTGCTTGATTTCTGACATTAACACTAGGAATTGGCCTTCCAACTATCCCTTAGACAAAGTGATATCAGCCAAGAGCCAGATTCATTCTCATTGTGAAATATAGTAGCTTTTATGTGGTTGACACATAAAATTGAATTAATGAACTTAATGTGATCGGTATTTCAAGCCATGCTTGCCTTTCCAGTGTATATTTGTAGGAGGGTCTGAGTATATCCATATTTAAATTAATGAGTTTTGAGGTTGCCATATAAAAAGCACAATAAACAGTTTGATGGCTAATTACCTATTTTACAAAATACTTTTCATTCCATTAAGCCTCACAGTGGAATATGAGTTTAAGTGATGTTTTTTTAGTTTCTTGGAAAGTCTTAGAACAAGTTTACAAAATAGATATTCAATTCTAGAACATGCAATATTTGTAGAAGCCTTAACTGAAATGTCTGTGTGCATTTCCATGTGATTGTTTTTAATGTATTTGCGGTAATGAAAAAAGTTTTCAGATATGTTGGTGCCAAGTTCTTGTTTTTACATATATGAAACAATTAAAGCATTGCTATAAACTAGTTAGAAATTATGGTACTACTTTGTCTTGTTTCCAGTTGTTCAGTCTGTTTAAAATAAATCAGTCTGTCTGAGGATTTGGGATGGGAGGCTGAAGCTGTCTGGAGCTGCTCCAGACTTGGGTGGACAAAGCCCCACACAGCCTGATCAGAGGCTGGACTCCAAAGCTAAATTGTTTTAATTACTTAAACTGTTCTAGTAATTTAATGTTTGGTTAATTTTGACTTGGTTTAAACGTTACTCTCAAAGCAGTTTTCTCAACATGAAGCCAGGCGATATTAATTTGCAGAGTGTCTTTTTAAAGTAGTTTTGGTATTACTGAGGTAAACTTTAGGAGGGTTATGATTAGGTGAGAATTACTTGCTTGCATATTTCCAGCAGAATTAATTTAATGACTTTGGGAGATGAGAGAAAACCATCAGGTAAATACCTTCAGCTAAGCCTAGGCCTTACCTGTCGCTTCCTTTTTCCTCAGCAGTGTGGAAGGTGCTATTGCATTACTCAGGGCGGCTGTGCTTGAAACTGCTGTGTAAGTTCACAGACACTTGCAGAAAGACTGTTTTCCCTGGGTGTTAGTTTTGTAGTGTGCCCCCGGCGCTGGTCGCTCCCTTCTCGGAGGGCAGGGAAGACTCCCAGCCTCCCGCCTGAAACTCGCTGGTTGCTGCTTCTGGGCACAGGTGCTTTAGGAGATGTTTTTTCCTGCCGTGTGTCGCCCTCCCGTCCCAGGTAAGTTTATTTGACGAGCAGTTTGCCCACTGCTGTCACCCCGCTCCCCTCAGCCCTGCTCCCCGCCCCCGGTCACCCCGCTCCCCTCAGCCCTGCCCGCTCCCCCTCAGCCGTTTTCGCGCCCTGCCCTCGCGCCGCGCGGGCAGCGGTAACGGCCGCCAGGGGGCGGTGGCGGAGCCGCCATGTCGGACTCTGCCTGAGGGAAGCGGCCGCGCTGCCTTTGGTCGGTGATTTGGGGCAGTGCGATCTAAATGGGAAACCCAGTCAAAAAGGAAAAATTCCCACGTTCTCCTACACATGAACCAAGCTTTAATAATTCAGTATTTGAAATTTATGTCACCTTTTCTTCTAACTGTAGAAATTGTCAAGACCTCTCTAGCTGAGAATTCCCTGTACTGTATTCAGTAAAATAGCTCTGAGAGCACGGCCATTCTGAAGGACATAGGCAGGCCTCAAATAGGGATACTGAGACAAAAAGCAAGATCTTCTCGTGGATAAAAATCCACACCCACTGCCAGATGTAATAGTTAATCCCCATAGTGAAAAAAAAACAGATTAATGTCCTTTGGTGGGGTGGTGCGGCACCCTCTCCACCCCATCTCACCCCAACAAACAAATAAAACTCAAACCAAAACTCAACCCCCCATAAAATCCCAAAACAAACCAAACAACAACCACTTTTGGGAAAAAAAAAAAAGTAACTCTAAGTTTCAAATTGTTAAAAGCGTAAGAACAAAGTCTGTAACAGTAAAATTCTTCAGTTTTAAATGCTTGTGATGCTGATATTCAAGTAGAGCACCTTTGTAGGCCATGGCTCACAACTGCCCAAAATGTGTCATTTTACAAGTCCAGCATAAGGAAAAAGAAAAGTGGCCAAAAAAAAAAAATCCTGACTGGAAGTCGAAAGACAAGTAATGTAGAGAAATGTGCATTGCACCAACATCTGGGTCAAATATTAATAAATATGCTATTTAGGAAGGAAAACCAAACTACTTTGTCCTCAAAACTAGTTTGAGGAAATCTAGTAATGTTGTGAAGAAAAATCATGGAAAGTATGCTGAAGCACCTTTTTCAATATTACATGCTGCAGGCTCCAAGGATTCAAAATCATGTGTTCTCCCATGACAAGGAAAACTTGAAGCAGAAAGTGGAGCAGGAAAAAAAGAGCATGATAGCCAGCCAAATATATCATTCCACAAGTCTGTGATGGCTACTGTAAAACAGCCACCTCAAACCAGGAAAGCATTTAAAGAAAACTCCTCTGTAACTGACTTGCCAGATTGCTCATGGGCATAAAGAAATCTGCCTGTAAGAATATTTTTCTTTTGACTGCACGAAATATGAGAATTAGAAAGATAATTAATATTGAATGCAGAATAAGCTTTGAAAATAAAATGTAGTAGATAAACTCAGCTTTGATACTGTTGACCCATATGTCATGTAGATTTTGGCAAAACAGAGGAAAACCTCTGCATCCTGCCAGCAATCCATTCTCCATTGCAGATGTATTTCATGAGAGGTCAATTGAATTCTATGAAGCTGGGTATCAACAGTTGTTGAGAAGCAGTAGTTCTAAGTAAAGACTTGTGAGCTTTTAACTTAAAAAAATTCCTGATTTTCTTCTTAATGTCAGTACAGAAATGGGAAGACTGTTTAGAAATGTTTTTAATTATTTTTTCACAGAGAGAGCAGCAAAGTAAACACATAGTTATTTGAATAACTTTGTACTGACATTGTTATTAGTATCCAAATTCATTTTTATAGAGTCCACGGCACTTCTTGTAAGAGAAGCTTGAAAATACTAGCAGTAAAGCTGCCTGAAATTTTCTACAGGTTTTCATAGTAGTAATGTTTATTTAGAGGTCTTTAATTAAAATATGTAGAACTTCATGTGTGTTCTCACTTACTTGACTTGGCTTTTACATGTACTGTTAGTCAAAAATTACTTTTAGATGCTAACTAATGTATTTGACTTGCAAACAGTCCAAATCTGTAATGGTTAAAAATTAAGAACATGGGGTTCATATGAAAATAGTATTTTCTCCAAGGGTACACAATTAAATAATTAATATTTTTAATCAGAATAATTTTCTAGTTTCTACAACTATTTCCTTACCTAATGATTGACATAAATATGATTTTTTTTCTCCCAGTAGTAACAAGAAGCTGTTACTATGGCTGGACTATTGGTGAAAAGAGAAGTCCAAGAATTAGAGAAATAAATGGAGGCAGATAGGGTAAGTTTATTGACAGGTCTTTAATCTCAAGATTCACATGTTATGTTTAGAAATATAGAGCTTTCTTCACAGCATAATGAGTAGAATCAACTTTTTTGTTGATACTTTTATGTGGTCATTTAGAATTTTATGTGTCTCTCAGGCTTGTATTTCAGTCATTTGGTCTTCAAGGCCTTGTAGCAAAGCTGCTGGCAATGCAGTGGCATTCTCAAAGTTGGCTACAGGCCTGCTCACTATGGAAGCCTTGAAGACTTATATGGAATGTTGTTTATGTTGGAAACTTAAAATATATCCATTCAATATCTATTTATATTTCAAAGAAAACAGCTGCTTTTGTTCAGTTTGAGTTGCCTGTTACAGTATGAGAGATGACAATTTACTGAATTATACAGAGAAGACAGCTTTTCATGTGACTTAGAGCAGGTAAATTCACTAGGATACTAGGGGGTATTAGGTTCTTAATAGGACTGAATTGATCCACAGGAATTAAACTGTGCCTTGCAGAAGAGGCTTGTTTGCAGTGCAAGTGAAGCTTAATGCATGTTGCCTTTTCTTCTAAGAAAACAGTATTAGGTTCTGATAAATTCTGGCAGTGAACAGGAATACAGTATAAATAAAAATATGTACAGTAACTTTAGATTATTTAATATGACTCTTCAAAATTAACCCATACCTGCTACAACTTGAGACTTACTTTGGATTGTGAGACATCCTCAGATTAACTGATAAAATGACACAACAATAAACAGAGATGCAAAAGCCCAGAGTTGTACTAAGAATGTGAACAGATGCAAGAGCAGGAGTCCCACTTCCAAGCACCTTAGCTTCTTTGGGAAACACGCAGTATTAAAACTGCATGAAAAATGATGCATAGCTAATTTTTGGCAAATATGACAGCATGTCAAGTGAGAAAAATGTCTTCTGAGAGAGAAACATTTATTTACACAAGCAACTAATCTGTCAGTTTCACATTTCAACTTGGAAGTGGAGGACTTCTCCTTACTAAAATTATTTGTGTCACAATGAAAAGACAAATAGACGTTTAGGTAAGATCATAGACAAACCCCAGGAAAGCATGTGGACTTCAGCACTACCAGCTGATAATACAGTACAGAGTAAGATTACAGCAGGGACTTTCTTGTTAAGAAAGACTTTGAAAGAGAGAGGTGAGCACTCAGCCATTCTTTATACAGAGTTTTCCTTACAGTCAGAGAATGAGGCACGCTGCATTTTGTGATGCCAAGAGGAAGTTAATGAATTATAGCCACTCCATGGCATTTCAAGTATACTTGGTCTAACTGTATTTTTAACCATACGAAAGCAGCAAATACAAATCACATTTTCCTTCTCTGAAACACTGGAGAGGTATCATTGGTATTTATTTAGAATTCCCAGTCTGTATCATCTTGATTTGTAGCAATGCGTCCAAGTTCAGTCCCAACTGCTGTTGAGGGCAGTGCCAAGAACTCTGGTCTATTATTTTGAATAGGAGGTGGTAATAGGGACAGTAATGAATTCTGTGTTTGTTCCNATATAAAAGTCTCCATAACTTTGCAAGTGACTTCATTAAAAGCATGTGAGATCAGAGCCATGTTCTTGCATGTTACAATACTGAAAGTAAAAGGATGAGAGGTTTTGCTTTCACCACTCTATTAATCTTTCAAAACTAATGAAATCAGCTGTGCAGTTCTGTTTTAAATTAAGAATATTAACCATTTTTAAAATTAGTTAGGCTGCCTTAAGTTAAATCAGCTTCATGGGGAAATTGATTAATCTTATGTGTCCTGTACTCTATTGATATAATTTTGTTAAAAAAAAAAATCTGAAGCAGGTATGCTCTTACAAGACACTTTTTGGCTCCAGGTAACTTCATGATTTTGTAATCTAGTTCGTTTTGTGGCTTATTTAGGTTATAGCTGTGTCATTCAACAAAATATAGTAAACTCACCTGTTTGAAGAACGTATGCGAAAGCAAACTGCTTGCTGATGGCCTGAATCATAAAATGAACAATATAATTATGTTTTGGAAAGTAAAATACTGCATTTGGATAATGGGCCAGATTGACAAATAAATTTAAGCCCTATGGTGTTTCCTCCCCAGGACAAATGTGGAGAATGAGAAAAACAACACACAATTCCTACATTCTATGCCTCAATTTGTAGTGAAAGCACTACTGAAAAAATCTATCTTTCAAGGCCTATTCATGTTTCTGTTTAACAGGGAATTTAATGCCTCATTCAAAAGAGACATAGAACTGAAAACATATAGTTCAGATTTCTGAGGTTTTTTCTTGGACAAAGTACAAGTTAATTTTACTAGTTACAAAGCACAGTCATATTGCAAGAAATTCAGAGGTCAAATGACTTTAAAAGTTTGATTACTTTATCAGACAAGATAATTCTTAAAATACAGATGTAAGTGTATTGTTTTACATAGTATATCTGCTCTCAAGTTCTGACTCTAACTGCATTCAACTGATTGCTGTATCCTAAACCATGTATACTTGGTCTTACATTGAAGTGAGAAAAAAAATTAGTTTTCACC
>VZUA01016348.1:37559-49565 GCA_013401035.1 Horornis vulcanius
CTCAGGGTCCTGTTGCAAGCAAAGTTCTACCAAGTTGTGGAAAGCAGGTGAAAATGTTTTGGAAAAGGGCATTTGGAGTCTTTCACTGGTCATTGTGCGTGTCATGCTCTCACCAATTCCAGAATCAACACCTGATCGGGAATTCTTCATCCTGGATTCCCCCCGTGGAAAGGCATTTATATCCCAAGGACAGTAGGTAGGACCTTTCAGCTTTTGCAGCAGCATCTAGTAGGAAGGANAAACTCCAGGGATGGAAGGATTATTTCTTCTAGAAAGAGGCATGCATATTTGAAGTAACAAAAAGCAGCCACAATTTCAGCAGTATATTCACTGGTTTCTGTGAGTAAAACAAATGAAAATGCTCAGCACATTTTAACTAGGAAGTTTAGCATTGTACCTGAGTGCGAGGCATATCTTGAAATGGAACGTGTCCATTGGCTAATTCACATGCTGTAATTCCCACACTGTAAATGTCAGACTTCATATTGTAGCCAGACAAATCCTGTGGGAGAAGGAAGACACTACTGATCACTGAGGCCATTGAGCAGTGCTGGCAAGAGTACAAGTGCCTGCTTCAAAACAAGGTTCTAATACCCCATAACCTACATAGTATTGAAACAATTAAATTGTGAAACCTCAAACATTTTTCAGAAATCTGATGGCTGTACTGAACACAAGTTTCAGATTTTGCAGTAGTTTCCAGGAGCTTTGGGTAAAGAGATTTAGTACAGCATCACCTTACCATCAGCTTTAGAGCTGGTTCTCTCTAGAAGAATTAAAAATTCAGTACATACATGTACTTTTAAAAGTTGCACTTCAATGTCTTTCATTGCAATTCTACAAGCAGACTTAAGCTGGAAATTGAGTACTGCCACTAACTTTGAATAGGAAAACTTACGTGTAATTTATACTAACCTGTCTCAGTAGTTCAGGACTCAGCCAAGGAAGCACAGATGTACTAAACTGGGGGAAATCATACACCACCTTTGACTTCTGTCCATTGCTAACTAAACTGTAGAGGTTGTTTAGGCCAGAGAGAGAAACCAGCCCATCCTCTGAAATTAGAATGTGGCTAGCTTTAATATTCCTGTAACATAAAGTGGTAAATTTTAGTCATAAGAATGACTCAAAGCACTACTAGAACAGAAAGGCTTTCATATTTCATTGACTTATAGTGAGATGCTAGTGTGGAGTTCATCTCTCTATTAAGAGAGATGATCAGGAAAAAAGTGCCAGTAATTGGAGAAGGGCCCTTGTTCCCTACAAGGGGTAAAAACTAAGGAAGCCCATTCTATAACTCTGGTTCTCTTCTGCTTCAAAGAGACAAAGCCAGGCAGATGTATAATCCCTGTAACTGCTGGCTTGAAGAAATGTACAAATACATTTCCTGTTAATATTTTACAAACTTGGTTCTGCTATATTATTGAAAAAACTGTTACTTTTGCACTGGCTGATACAAGAAGGTATATAGGAAAAGGAAAGCGACAATACTTAAGATGCTATAATCTGGTTCTTACCTATTGACATTCTCCTACCTGTGAATATATCCATTCTGGTGCATGTAATTTAATCCTCTGATTGCACCAAACAGAATATTCCCTATCAAAGCTTCACTCATTCCTTCAGGAAAGTAAGTCTTCAGCAGGTGTCTAGCTGAACCTGGAAGCGAAAAAAAAAAATAGCTAGGCCTAACAAGTCTTGTTAAATCACTTGTCTATGCTTCCCTCACTGCATACACTCGTCAAGAGCAGCATTCTCATCTTTATATTGACTCTGGTGCATTATTGCATGGATGTAACTGATGCCCCATGCCATGCTTCTGTTAACTGGAAGTCTGTGTCCAGTCTGTATTCAATGTAAATAGGTCTTCTTTAGCAGAAGTTGTATAAAGTCAAATATATCTCCCAGTTACCATTCCTCACATGGTGGGTGCTAGGACTAAGTGAAATTTAGTGCAGTTCAAATACCAGTTTTCATTGGTGAGGAAATCTTCTCTAAACAAATGGTTTGGGAGAGTCTTTTTTCTACAAGACAAGAGATGATCAATGAGAAACCTCTCATGGACCATGTGGTCCAACCTGCATCAGCCCTTTTTCCTATTCCAAAACTGCAGTTAACAGTTCTTACCATAGGCCATGAATGGGGAGATAACCCAAAGCCAGCTTCCAGCTGTAAACACTGTCCAAAATGTCATTATGTTGGGATGCTGGAAAAAGTGCGATAAAACCACCTCATTCTATGGAATTAAATGAAAGTGGATATGTTAACCACAGAACAGCAGTCCTACCAAGAGCATTTACTACATCAATAATCAGTAAAGAGAACTGTCTCTTTCCATTTATACAAGATTGCAGGTGATGTGCATAGCCTGAAACAGAAATGTAAATAGCTTGCCCATAATTGCATTTGTCTGAAGTAAATCTAGTTTGCTCAAAGTCCAAACTTTTGGTGTTAAATAAGAGTACAGAACATGTTTCAAATAAGCTGTACAATTACAGAAGTATTTCTAAAGCAATTGCCAGCAACTCTCAAATTTACACATGCATTGTATTTATTATATTCTACTCCTTTGGAGGGAAAAACTTGACTGAAATGACCCAGTGCAAACAAAGGCTACCTTTGTTCAGTAATCTCATATGTATTCCTCACTATCTTCATTGGGCTTTGTGCAGAAATGCTGTTTCTTTACCTGTAAGGCTCTCAAGTGCTCTTCAGAGCAATTTTCAAGATCTGTGATCCTTACAGCAACTTGCCTGTCTGTAGGTGTATGCCGTGCAAGGTAGACTGAAGTTAAATTGTTGAACCTCCTTCCTGAAACCAGAAATGGCTACCTTAACATTGGAAAGCATAATAATCCATCACATGGTTTCCTTCATATTTAGAGATCCTTTTCCAGTTTTAAAATTGCAACTGATAGCAGTGTGTCCTTTTCTTTCAGAATGCCAAGATCTTAAGTAATTGCAGCAAAAAACATGCAGCAAATTAGCTGAAGCATGGCCCTGCTATTTTTGAGAACAAGTAGAAGTGTTTGAACATATGTCAGTATCAATTATATATCTAAATGAATGACACTTAGCATGCATATTCACATAAACATATGCACACATAGTAGGATCTAAGGCAGCCATCTTTAGATCAACTTGGGTAGTCAAGTTATGAGATATGATGTTACTTAAGGTTGTATTTATTGTCACATACCACAGATTTTGAAAACTGGCATGTACATGCACAAACATCAAGAGACAATTTCAGGTAATTGTTGATTTGTCTTGGAACATGAAATAAAAGATTACTAAAATATAAGCAATGCTCTGCGCTTTTCTCAACTAAAGAGACACAAGAATAATCCTCCATTTTCCAAACTTAATATTTACTGCAGTTAGCAATAAACTATTGACAGTAGGGAGAAGAAATATTTTAAGGTCCATTTATGTTACCTATTTCCAGCTGCAGTTCATAATGGGAGACATTAGAAGAGCAAAATACCATTTCATTCTTTCCTGTAGATGGGGGAATCCAGGCTAGATCAGAATCAGCCTAACAGAGAGAAGAAACAGTTCTCAAAATGACTATGTAATTTTAATAGTTTATATTTTTAAAATTAATGCAAAAATATTATTAATGCTGAAGTCCAGTACTCAAATAAGAATATTCAAGCTGGTACTTTTACCATTACTAAGACTTAGTTTTATGAGTTACAAGTTTTGTGTGTGTGTTTTCACACTGGCACAAGATTAACACTTAGATACCTATAGTCTTCTACCAAAGTTGGAAGCCCCAAAGTACTGTTTATTTTTGTTGTCAACATTTCACGAAGTGCTCCCTAATTAAGCTATTTTTAATATGCACCAGCTTTTTATTTAAGCTTGGGTGTTAAAGTTTCTATTCTTACCAGGCATTCACGGATGCTGCTCTGAGATAGCTCTTCTGGTCTGATTGATTCAACTGGTGTACGCAGAATACAGGAGCAGTCCTTGAGAACAGAAACAAGTGAATGTTGGTGGAGTTGCTGCAATTTCTTAAATATAGCTGTGCAAAAATGTAAAAGAGTAGGCCTCATAACCAGCAGTTCAGAAAGTCTTCTGCTACAAGTCAATCAATCAAGGGGTTAAGAAACAGCATAAAGCACACACATAGCAGACTTAGAAGAGACACTAAAGTCTCCTTCACAAAAAGCTGACACAGTGAAGTTCAAGCATCTCAGCACTGTGGAAATCCCCTCAAGCAAGATATTTCACCAGGGCTTTTCATATTAAGGTATAACTGGGTAAAACAACAGCCAAAATTTTTAAAGACAAACTTACCAAACAAGACATGGAACCGCTTTAGATCAGGGGAAAAGTCATGCACACCCATTTATCCTAGAAAAAAAAAAAGTAGCAAAGTAAGATGATAGATAAACCTGTGATAAACTTAAATCTCCTTAATCAGAACTGTGAGGCTTTCCTGTCAGCTATCAAACACAAAACCCCAGAACTCGAGCTCAGGGAAAGTCTGCTTCTATTTAAGTATCGTATCAATTTCAAACTCCACACTGAGGACTATACATCAACTCAAGCATTCCTTTTTAATTTATGGGTTTAGAAATTTTTTTGCCAGTTCTGAACAAACAATTTAATTGCAAGTTAACTGCACAAGTGCAAAAAGTAAAAAAGAACACTCATGCATCCTTGCCAGTTTGCAGGAAAAGAAATCACTGTCTGTTTTAAAGGAGCACAGCTGTGCTAGGCAGATCTTGGCTAGGCTGTGTGCAGCTGAACTAGCTCACAAAAAAAAAGCAAGGCAGAAGCAATTGCACTTTACATTTCACAAGTGAGGGAGGAAATACTATTGTAAGGCATTTCAGTTAAAAGAAAAAGAGCGAAGCAACTCCCTCACAGATCAGAGTAGCCTCTCTGAAAGTCCTCTAGCAGACTTATGTCTGATGCTTTGTAAGCTTAGGCAGTGAGAGAGATGTCCAGTAAGTGTATCAAAGCTTCTGTAAGTACAGAATGGGACTATTTTACCTTAGCTATAAGCAAGTCTTCAACAGTAGAATCGTTAAGGTTGGAAAAGACCTCAAAGATCAGAGTTCAAGCATTAACCTAACACTGCCAGGTCCACCATTTAACCATGTCCCTAAAAAACGAGCAGGGATGGTGACTCCATCACGTCTCTGGGCAGCCTGCTCCGATGCTTGATGACACGTTCAGTGAAGAAAATTTCCCTAACATCCAATCTAAACCTCCCTTGGTGCAACTTGAGGCCAGTTACTGTCATCTTATCTCTTATTACATGGGAGAAGAGGCCAATTCCCACCTCACTATAACCTTTTTAGGTAATTGTAGAGTAAGAAGGTCCCCCTGAGCCTCCTCTTCTCCAGGCTAAACTCCTTCAGCCACTCCTTGTAATACTTGTGATCCAGACCTTTCACCAGCTCTGCTGACCTTCTCTGAACACCCTCCTGTGCCTCAATGTCTTTCTTCTTGTGTGGGGCTCAAAACTGAACACAGTACTTGAGATGCGAACTGGCCTCACCAGTGAGTACAGAGGCACAATTACTTCCCAGGTCCTGCTGGCCACGCTATTGCTAATACAAACCAGGATGCCACTGGCCTTGGCCACCTGGGCACACTGCTGGCTCATGTTCAGCCAGCTGTCAAACAGCAATCCCAGGTCCTTTTCTGATACGCAGCTTTCCAGCCACCATGAGGAATCCTACTTGGTGGCTGATAAAAAGTCAGCTACAGGAAGTAGTTCCATGTTAATATGCACTTTTTGTATGAAAGTTAACTTATAAAAGCTGAAGTACTATACCAGAAACTGATAATTTTGTTTACTACGAGGCTAAGCTTGAGTTTATACTGCATTTAAATTATGTATGCTACTTAATCAAAGGAACACTCTTGAAAAGCTAACAAGCCCCCACCACTTCATTCACTGCCAAATATCCAAGCCATTCCAGTTACATTTTTACCCTGATGATCTGCTGGGAGATTTGCTATAATTCTTTATTAGAGATACCAAATTGGGACAAAAGTTGATCCCTAGCAGGTACTGGGCACCTTCAGAGGATCAGTGCTTGACTTAAGACAACTTCACTGAGGAAGTTCGTAGCAGAGTAGAAAGAAAAAAAGAATGCAGGTGAGATAAGATACTGCCCAGCACTGTGATGGCTTCAGCATCCTTCTCCTACCTGGCAAGAGGATGCCTCATTCTGCTACACAAGACAATTTATTCTTCTGTGTGCAATGCGAAACCACAAAAACTAAGCTGAAGAATAAAGTCTTAATAACTGTGATATACCAAAGTCAAATTATTGTAGACTACGTTCAAAGATGTATAGCCAGCCAACAAAAACATCCGTGAAGAACATTTATTCAAATAACACTACAATTTTAAGATTTTTATTTTTTTTTCTTATGTAGCTTGACATTATTTCCATGTTTCAATATGGCTTTGGATCATCTCCCCACATAAACCTTTTCCCTGTCTCCACATTTTTCCTTCTCTATTGCAGGCTTTTTTTTTTTTTCCTTGTACTGTAGATAGTGAGAGTGTTCTAAAGGTAAAATGATACGTTCCTCGCACTTTGGCCAAAGCCTCAGCCAGCGAATAGTGCAGGGCAAGAAAAAACACAGAGATCTGTGCCTGTGAGCTAGGGGAGTGTGAAGACTCCGGAGCCGAAGCCCCGGTACCGGGTACCGGGAATGCGCGTTACTGGGTTCTGCTGACGCTGACCCGCAGCTCCTACTTCAGTGTTCGCAGTGACTGAGGCAGTTCTCGGTCTTGTATCTCGAGGGAAATGATCCGTCCGTGACAAAGCACCGGAATGTGCGGAAGGACGCCCCGCAGGCTCCCCCGCAGTTCCTCACTCGCTCCGTTAAGTTCGTACCTCTCCTTCCTCGTTGGGCCCCCGCCTCCCTCTGGCCTCCCGCGGCGGCCGGGCCAGGGCTCCGCTCCCCGCAGCCGCCTCCCGAGCTCGGTGTGCGCCGCTCCCTCTCCCCGGCCCGCCCGGCTTCCCCCGCCGCGGGGCTGAGGGCGAGGCCAGCGCGGAGCCTCGGCACAGCCGAGAAACCTTACAGGGCGGTAGCGCCCGTTCCTGCCCGCCGCCGCCTGTGTCAGGGCCGGGGGCCGGCGCCGCCGCCGCGNGGCGCATTGTGGGGCTCGTCACTGGCGGCGGCCCGCCGGGGGCTGTAGTTCTGGGCGGAAGCCGAGCGGAAGCCATCGGGGCCCTTCCTCAGTCGCCGCTGTGTTGCATGCGGGGCTGCGGCGGGAAGGAGCGGCGCCGGAGGGAGAGCTGCGTGGGGCAGGTAAGAGAGGGTTCGGCACCGGCCCGGCGCTGCTCTGCCGCCTCACGGGCGAGCGGCGCGTTCCGTGCCTCACACCCCTGCAGGGGTTAACCCTCCCTCCTCTCGCCCCTGGGGCCGTTCCCCGCCGGGCCGCGGCACCATCCGGGCCGGAAGGTGCGGCGGGGCGCGCCGGGNCCGCGCCGGGCGTGCGGCGGCTTCCCTGCGGCTGGTTGGGGTCGGAGCGCGGGGCTCGAGCGTGAGGCGGTGGCCGGGGCTGGCCCCTGGGTCCCGGGCGGAGAGGGAATTCCGGCGCCTGTCCGGGTTGGCAGCTGACAGCACTCTTTCGGCGGTGCTGATGCTGTAATGTAACGTAGCACCGTGTTGAGCTCTCTCTTCAGTGTAAGCGGGGGCTGGGGCTGCGGGGCAGCGGTGCCCGCAGGCGGTGCCCGGGGTGACCTTCAGCGGCCCGGGGTGCCCGTCGCCGAGCGGGCTCCCTGGAGGGTCATGTCACCACGAACACGAGGCGGTCCTCGGTGACATCTTAGTTGTTGTCCTGCTTGTATATGGAAGGCAAGGAAATTCAGGCTTTTAGCAACTTCTTAATCACATTGTTGCATTTTTATCACCTGATTAAACTGGAGTACGAATATCTGTCAGTAAATGTCATTTACTCTGTCGATCATGCTATTGGAGAAATGTATGTGGAGTGGCAGGTTCGTATTTTTATCTTTCACGCAATCTTCAGCTCTTGCATGGTGTGTATTTCTTGGTTATGTTTCACAGTTGCTGTTGACTGATTATGACAGTCTCATGCAGATATTTGATGTACTAATAATTATCTTAAAGCAACATTAGAAAGCGACAGTTGATTTTAGGTTTGTTTTCAGGTGCTTGTTTTCTTTCAAAAGATGTAGTTCTTAGTAAAAATGGGCAGAACTTCTTTTTAATTACACTTATGACACTGAAGCTAAATTGAAAAAAATTACTTTCCAATACCTGAAATTTTTCCACTCTGTCGTGGCAGTGTGATCAGTAGAGCTGTAGCTGTTTATCGAATTTCTGTTATGAGTATCTGAAAATGTAGTTTGAAGAGCATTGGAAAACCACAGACTTTCCTGATGGTGGTTTGCCTCTAATAGTGGGCTTCCAGAATTAATATTGTGCAGTAGAAGTGCTGTCTTTCAGGAATGATAATTGTGATTTGTTGATTAGTTTTCCAGGAAGGCACAAATAGAGCATTTTCACAGAGATGGCTACAAAAAAGAAGACGTATTTTTTTCTGGTTTGATTGCTAGTGATATTCTGGTGACTGAGTCATATAGATCAGTTTGGTTAATTCTAATACAGAATTATAACTAAAAATGCTGAGCACTGTCTGGGGTATCGATCAAGGAGCTGAAACTACTTTTTTGGGTGATGAGCCATGCATCAACTGAAAGTGTTAGTGATTTCAGTTAAATGTTATTCAAATTCCCTTCAAGTATACTTTATAGAAAACAAGCTTGAGTTTTAAAAGAAGCCAATTACAACCTTTATAATGAAATATTAGCAGAGAACTTAGCAGAATGCTGCAAGAACATTTACTGTATTTTATATTTTAACTAACAAATAGGCAATTCATGATAGTTCTTGATTCCTTTGAGATCATAACATTACTACATATAAATACATAATTTCTTCTGAAAAAAGAAATTTTGCAAGAAAATATGCATGCAGATAGTAATGTTTTGATTGGGCATTTACAGAAAAAAATTAGGAATTAATAAAACATAGAGTGTGTCTTTAATGTAGGTAACACTCACTCTTAGTTTCAGACTAAGGGAGACTTCAATTAGGCATTTGCTGGTTTTGTATTGTATAGGGGTGATAGAGATAACCTCCAGATGTGTAGGACTTTAATAAATCTTAACTATCAAGCTGTGGTATTTAACAGTATGCATGTATACATGTACATAAAGCATATATATATATATATATACGCACACACATGTATTTAACAGGTAGTGCTGCCACTTTGGAGAATATGAGCTATTACAAATGACAGACAAGAATAAGTGAGCTTGGTTTGGCATAACTGTAGATGAAATAGGATGAATAGGATGAGGGAATGTTGTGGCCAGCATCATTCTCCAAGAGGTGTTCTCCAGCTTCCCCTCTGAAGCCTTACACCCATCCCAAAAGAAAAGCAATCCAGAAGATGGGGAGAGGTGTATTTTGTTTGTTTTCTTACAGTTTCTTCTCATACCTTTTTTTTTTTTTATGATTGAATGTCTGTTGCAGGGTTGTTTATGATTATTACAGTTGTTGTTAGGATTGTGTTGGCATACTCTTTTAAATACTTTTTTCCTTACATGAGAGAAACACGCATTAAATAGATTTCTGTAGGGATAGTATTGGCTGAAAATAGCAGGTGGTAGGCATGTAGCAAATGTTAATTGTGATAGGCAAAGTTTGTGTTTACACAGATTTGTTTTTCACTTGATAATCCTTTGTCCTTCATCTCCTACTGGATGTTGTTGAAGAGTTTGGCCTGTGCTTCTGAGGAATGTTTTGGCAGCAATTCAGTGTGGTCATGTTTGCTATAAGAATAGAACTGTTTCATTAACCTTGAAATGCAGAATATGTTGATTGCTATTAGCTGGCTTGACAGCATTCTAGTTTTAGCAATGGAAAAAGTACTGTGTTAATGACTTCATACTATTTTTTTAATTGCATACTTACATGGCAGTAAAATTTGGCATCTGAGAATAATACACTCATTTGCTTAGCTTGCTTTTGGAAAATGGATGCTGTCTTCTCTCTTAATCAAGTTAGAATCTTTGTTAGAATCTTCTTTGTTGTCAAATTTTTGTTTGTGTTACTTGTGGCCTAATGTCTTGCATCCTGGAATTATGCAGAGCAGCAGACCTAGTTTAGTCTTTCCAAGTACTCGTGAGGTGTCAGCTGCTCTCAACAAATGAAAAATATCATAAATAGCGGTTTAATTATGTTAAAATTTAGATATGGTCAATATAGATGGCAATATTTTGCATAAGTTTTTAACTTTTTGTGCACAAAGAAATTGCATATACAGTTATCTGTGGTTTCCAGTTGTAAAGCAGCTCTGTCACCTTTCTCATAATTCAGATTTGAATTAGAGTTCTCTAGTGGTAGAATTTTAGTCTTCAGAATTATCTTCTATCTTGAGGTGCCCCGTATCTTTCTGCATCCACCTGAAATTGTTCAAAGTGGTACTTACAAAGACAAGAGCGATTTTTAATGCTCTGTAACTATTTTATCTTTCTCTAAGGCTTTAGTCAGCATTGCTTTTTTAAGTTAATCTTCACTAGGGTCTTCTGACTCATTGAAGGAAAAATTTGTAAAATCTCTTTAGAGCAACTTGGATTCTCTAGCACAGCTACAGAAGCTGTAAGAATAGTTCCCACTTCTACAAGAAGTGTGCTATATGGACCCCAGGTTTTAGCTCACTGTTTGGAGCCAAATGATAGCTGAAATGTGAGACACATTTAGGGAGAAAAATTTAATCTGGAGAGTACAGAAATACTAGGATTGAGCTAGATATGTATGTGTGTATATAAAATGTCATCTGGTATTTCCATCTCTCAACCTTCCTTGAAAAAGTCTTCTGAGAGCACCACCCCTGCATATGGGTTGTTCTCCAGTATTTGAATTTCCCTTGTTTTTTCCATGTTTAATTAACCTATTAGTAAAAGATGCGAACATCAATGGGAAATTGGCCTATGAGGGAGTAGGGGGACAAAACAAGTAAGATGTAGATCAGTGTAGAATGAATATAGTAGATGACAGCAGAAATAATCTTTATAAATAAAAATTAAAATCAATACCTGAGAAAGTTTTCTGGCTTCCTTTTTGGGCATGTCTTTCTGCACGATTTAACAATTTTAATTTCTAGTCCATCTTTTTGTAGCATGGTCATATACTTTAAAGCCACGTTATAAATTTTATGGGTTTTATTTAAATGTTTTTAATTATAGTTGTGACTTGGAGGAGGAATCTGCAGTTAGGAAATGGTTTTATAGCTGCAGTGTAGAAGGGTCATGGAGTCACTTTCAGGGTGGAACTGCCCAGTGCTTGAATTTCTACAGAAGCTGCCCCTTGGTACAGGAAACTTAAGCTATGAGAAGCACTGAAAATGCAAGCATTAACTTTTATGGTGTTAGCTTATCTAGTAAACTTCTGAAAGGTTTTACAAATGAGTTTGCCCTTTCAATTCAATAGCTTGGTGTTGGCGCGGTGCTCTAGAAAACATTTAGCCAAATCACCTTTGTTTTTTTTTTCTTTTTTTTCCCCTCTTTGGCTGAACTGAGATTGACCTGCAACAAACAGCGCTTCTTTTTTGCACTTAGAAGAGAGATTAAGACCAGTCTTGAGAAGTAGCAGCATTCATTTTTGCATTTTTAAAACTCAAAGGAAAATAACTGAATTAGAATTGTGAAGAAACTATCCTATGCTGCTGAACTTTGTCTAGCTATATAGGGACTCTTCTTACAAAATAAAGTTATTTGCATGTGTGGATCTACAGCAGTCTTCTTGAATGTCTTCTATTTGCTGTCTTAAGTTGTTTTAGAGAGGGAGGGTATGTATAGTTCATGCTTTTCAGCAATCCATTTATGAACAGCCTCTAGTAAAAACTTTTTTAAAATGGCTAGAAGCATCTATACATTCAGATAGAAAATGTTTCTGAAATCTCAAGATTTTCTTTTCTATTAAGTAT
>VZUA01016349.1:10107-29443 GCA_013401035.1 Horornis vulcanius
GGGCCGGGCCGCGCTGTGTCACGGCCATGGAGTACCTGATCGGCATCCAGGGCCCCGACTATGTCCTGGTGGCCGCGGACACCGTGGCGGCCACCAGCATCATCCAGATGAAGCACGGTGAGACCCTGAGGGGCGCCGGGGCTCCGTGCTAAGCCTAGGCTCGCTAGGATGTTCCAGGGCCCCGGGCGTGACCGCGGTGTGCGCGGTTGGGGTGCTTGCGGGCCCGGCGCTCGGGCTGAGGGGAGGCTGCTCACAACGGGGGAGATTTCCCGGTTTGAGCGCTGCCCATCCCTTCAAGGGAGGTGTAGTCGGTGTAAGAAGTGCCGGGCGGCCTCTGAAGCGCGGAGCCAAAGTGGGGCTTAAATCGCCTCTTGCTCTGGGCAAAGTTCCCAATCCTGACCGAGAATGACCGCTCTGTGTTGGGTTCTCAGCTACATTTACCTGTTCAGGGGAGCGTTGGCTTGTGACCGCAAGCCTCGCTCTGCACAGCAACGTAAAAGTGTTAAAAAGGCGCACAGGGATAACGATGTGAGATAAGATGGAGAGAGACAATTTCCAAGGGTCTGGAATGACAGAACAGGAGGAATGGCTTCCCACTGCCAGAGGATAGGGTTAGATGGGATATTGGGAAGAAATTGTTCCCTGTGAGGGTGGGGAGACCCTGCCACAGTTTGCCCAGAGAAGCTGTGGCTTGTACAAGGCCAGGCTGGACAGGGCTTGGAGCAATCTGGGATAGTGGAAGGTGTCTCTGCCCATGGAAGTGGATGGGCTTTAAGCTCCCTTCCAACCCAGACCAGTCTGGGATTGCAAGGGCTGGGCAGTGTCAGTGGCTTTCCCTGAGCTGCAGACAGCAGCTCCAGTGCTGTGATAAATTCTGACATCATTTTGGAGGATTGTGACACTTCGTGCCTGTCTTGCAGCAGAGGTTGTTCAGCACCTTTTAGTGAGGCAGAGGGGAAGCTCAGAGCTGCAGGTTTGGTGTTTGTCTTGGTGGAGAGAAGGGATTTTTCTCTTCACTCCAACAACTGCTCAGTGTCTGTCTGGAATATCCAGGTGCCAAATACCTGCTCTGGTCAGAGGAGATGCTGTGAGCACAGGATTATCTTCAGCACTGTCATTGCAACAACTTGGATCCCCTCAAACACACACAAACTCAAAACTGTTTTAAACTGCATTACAACTAAAAATATGAATTACTGTTCCTTAATTTCCTGTTTATATTTCCTGTGGGCTTCATTATAGTTTATAATCATTACTTAAATTTTCGTTCTCTTTGGTTGTTCAGTTTGGTTTTTTCCCACAAAAAAATGACAAGCAAAAGAAATGTTTCTGGAAAAACCTAATTTACGTAAACTTCTAGTTTTTGGGACTGCTGGATATGAGGAAAAGGGCATCATTTGACATGGAATTTGTTTCTGGATTTCCTAAGATTGATTTTGCTCAATGTGTTGATATTTCAGCTTTATATTAAATAATTTGCTTCTGTTGCAGAATATTTGAATTAAGTTGAATAGTCACTAAGCAAAATTCTAACTCCTGATCCCAGGAAGCAAAACCTTATGCATTGAACACAATATTCTGTGTGAAGCTTTATTCTTTCCTATCTTGCTTTTAAGATAGGAAATACTATATGTTTCTGGAATGCCTCCCTTCCTGAAGGGCTTTGTTTCTCTTTAACAACTCTTGTGTTCTATGTCACCAGCTGTGAGACACCAAATGTCAATGTTTGCTCAGAAAGGCTTTTTACTGGTGCTCCAGGTCGTGATGCAGTTATCCAAATCTCTTTCTTGCTTCTGGAAAGTCCTGATGCATCAGGATATTGGCAAAGTAATTTATTCTTCCTCATGACCATGGCACTCAGTGTTTTGGGTTTTCTTTTGCCTAGACCATGACAAAATGTTTAAGATGAGTGAAAAGATCTTACTGCTGTGTGTGGGAGAGCCTGGAGACACGGTGCAGTTTGCAGAATACATCCAGAAAAATGTTCAGCTCTACAAAATGAGAAATGGTGAGTGAAGCAGGACAGGCCCTGGGGGTTGGGAGCAGACCTAAGGGTGGTTTCCAGGTGAATGTTGGTAGGAAAGGGCTGTTCTCAAACCTTCTGTAAAGATTTCTGCATTTTTAGTGTCCAGCAAAGGCAGCACGCAGAAATAGAGACTGGATTGTACAGTATAAATTAAATGGTTTATCCAAATCTCAGCAAACTTCTTCGCAATATAAATGACACAAATATTTTACTAACAGACTCACTATTCTCTTAATATGTTCATTGTATGCCAGTTCTTCTGATATATTGGACAAAAAAGTCAAGCTACATGTCCTTAATATTTTAATTTTTGAAGCCATGTGTTTCTATGGTCCATACAGATATGAACAACCCAAACTCTGAGGGCCCTTTTTATGCTTGTAGCTTTCAGAGTAAACCAGAATTAGACAAAAGGTACTACATTTTGTCACTAAAGAACATTTTGTTATTTCAAAACAGGAATGGGAAGGTGGGAGGTGAAACATTAATGACTTGGGCTGTTACCAAATAAATATTACATTACATACCAAATAAAAAATCACATTTCTTCTCCAGGTTATGAATTGTCTCCCACTGCAGCTGCAAACTTCACCCGGCGAAACCTCGCGGACTATCTGCGAAGTCGGGTGAGTAATAGCTGAGAGATTTTGGCAAAGGCTTCCAGGGAACACTTCCATCCTCAAATAATTGAGTCTGAAGAAGGTGGGAGCTGCTGTCTTTAGTGAGGAATTTGGAACTGGCTGCTCAGGGATGTAGTGGGGTCAAGGAACGACTCAGTGCTCTGGGTAACAAGGGGTTGATGGGTCACAGGTTGGACCCAGTGATCTTGGAGATCTTCTCCAACATCAATGAGCCTGAGATTCTTTGAGTTCAATAATATCTTAGTAAAATAGAACTTGATTTGCTTATTTTAAAAACTTATCACATCACTTATCAATAACTGATGCAACCATAGACTTAAAATTCCAGCCTTGGGCCCAATAAACACTTTGTCACACACTGCAGACGTGAAGTGAATTAAACTTCTTGAACATCCAGATAAGGTTGTGAGTTTTCATGCTAATGCACCAAATCCGTTTAATCTTCTTGGAAAATGATTTCATAGAGCAAAGCTGTTTGATGTACTTAGGAAAACAAGTGCCTTTTGTAAACAGCAACATGAGGCTTTTGGTAAATACCACATCCAAGTTGGGGTTGTGTTTTCAAGTTACTGAACTGCAATTACTGATGTTTCCCAGGATGATTTTTTTCAAAGTATGAAGAGCTGCTGTGAGGGGGCAAACAAACCTTTAATCATCCAAGGTTAGGAAGCATTTCATTGAGAAGAATAATGTGCTATATGAAAGGAAACAGGATGAAAGAGGATGTTGAGAATGGAGTTGATTAGCTCTGTCAGAGGGTGGGTTAAATTGTGTTGCTGTTCTAACAGTGCACTGCTCAGGCCTGAAATCAGGTTTTACAGTAGCAAATAAAGGCCAGTTTTAACCTCAGAGCTGTATTGTTGAGAACTACACCTGTGGAGTGAGAGTCTTTCCAGAATTCATCCACAGGAGTAGCCAGAGATTATTGTTCTCCTTTCTGATGGGGATCACAGCTGCAGATAGCAGTTTTTCCTTCTGGGTCCCTTCCAACTCAGGGTATTCTGTGATTCCACACTACTCTTCCAGTTTAAATGGCTTCATCCAACTGCATAGCTGGCAGATGATGATTTGCAGGGATGCTGTTTGCTTTAGCTTGTGTTGAGGTGTGATTTGGGAGGTCTGTGTGTTCTGTGCATTCCTGTGCAGTTCTCAAGGCTGATGTGAAGCAGTGATGCTGTTGGGGCCTTGTCCTGGTGCTGATGGCTCATCTCAGGGTCATCTGACCTGCACAGATGAGACTGAATGTCCTGTCCTCTTTCAGCAGAGGCAGCTATTTCTTTTATATGATTTAAAGTACCTTTAACAGGCTTTTTTTGGTAAATCTGCCCAGCAGGAGGGATGGCACCTTTTTCTTCCTTTTTACCACATCCCTTGGGGCCTGATCTTCCTTGTGGCTCTGCTCCTTCCTGAGCCCATGCCTGTCTTCCAGCTCACCTGCTCCAGATGGGCAGCAGAGTGGGGAGGACACTGGCAGAGGCAGATGTGTTTATTTACTGGAGACAAAAACACTGCTCTGGTGCAGATGGCAACGCCCCGGGGTGCGCGGCGCTCTCTGACACTGCTGTCACACTACACTGATCTCCACATTGCAGGCAGAACCTCTTTTCTCTAACCATAGCACTTAATGGTTTGTTTGTGGCATTTAGAATTTGACAATACAAGCCTTGCCATCAGAGTTGGTTTTTTTTCCTGTGGATTTTGTTACATTTTCATCATCATATGTGCAATACCGGAAGGATTAGCACTAGTGCTCGGTATCTATTGAAACTGCATAAGGGATTCCTGGAGGCTGCTAACGTAATCACGTGGATCATGAAAATAAAATTTAAAAGGTAAAACAGTCCAGCACCTCCTGTTAGGAGTGGGAAAATAGTTGAGAAGTAAAGTAAAAAGCTTAATGGGGAAAAGGTAGTTTGTTGCTTTATTGGCACTCACTGTGTGAAGCTGTTAGAGGAGGCCAGAAGGTGTGTGAAAGGGAAGGTTAAACTGCAGCAGGACTTTCTCAGGCATTTAGACTCTTGTTGTGGCCAAGATCAAAATAGAGCTTGTTCAGCATTGTTCATCACCATCTGGGTTCCCCCCTGTTATCCATTTTGATTTCATTTAGGGTTCTCATGACTCCTGTAGTCCCAGTTCTTGATATCTTGGGTATGGCTCATGAGGCAGTGCCTTGAAATTGTTCTTCCGGTGGAAAGCATCAAGTATGAGGACACTGGGCTTGTATCTTAAGGCCATTACATCACTGTTGTGATCATGTGGTTTTTCATGACATTTCTCTTTTTAAAACACGAGATTTCTGCTCCAAAGCGGGATCAGAAAAGAAACTTTGTGATTTCTGTTTATGTATTGCAATTGAGGTGAAGGTGCTTTGGCTTTCATGGAGGTGCTGTAGTGTGTAGTGGCAGGACATGGGTGAATGGTCTTGAGAGCAGGGTTAGATTGGATATTGGGAAGAAATTGTTCCCTGTGAGGGTGGGGAGGCCCTGGTTACCCAGAGAAGCTGTGGCTGCCCCAGGATCCCTGGAAGTGTCCAAGGTCAGGTTGGACAGGGCTTGGAACAACCTGGGATGGTGGATGGTGCCCCTGCCTGTGGCAGGGGGTAGAATAGGTTGAGCTTTAAGGTGTCTTTCAACCCAAACCATTCCAGGATTCTGTTGTTACCTATTCTAGCCCTTCACCTGGTTCACCTGCTGAATCCAGTGCAGGGTTTAGTACACTGAACTCACTGCTGAGGTTGTGTGTGTGAGAGATTAGGAAAAACAACCCCCTGCCCTCCAGAGGTGATGAAGTTCAGTCTCTGGTTGTGATGCTGTTTAATTATAGGTGACAGGGTCTGGCTGCATTCCAAAGGCAGCTTTCAGCTCCTCTCCCCATGTCCACACTTGGCAGGAAGCTTCCTTGCTCCCACCTTTCCCCCCTCGCTGTGACTTTGGCTTCCGCCAGATGTCACAGAGCTGTGTCACCACCGAGCTGGGGTTGGGCTGTTTAGCACAACTGTGCTCTTCAGCTGTAAATTCTGAACAATTTCACGCATCTCCTAATTGCTGTCATTATTTTAAATCAAACAGCACCAAGTGCAAAACTTCTTGGGATGAGAAATGGTGCTTCTGTAGGAAGGGAAGTTTGGGTTAAAAATAATGTCCTGGAGTGTCAGTCATCACTCATTTGATGGCCCTTTAACCATACCAGCCTTGTAGAGAGTTGAGAATTGTTGGCATGGACTGAGTTACAGAAGTCAAGGAGGGCTGTCTTTGGAATGGACAAGAGAATTGGGATGTACAAGAAATTCCAATCCCAGCACTGATGTGTTACGCTGCAAATTTCATTTATAGTCATGGAAGTAGTAAATAGATTATGTATATTTAGTAATGTTTAAATCCTGCCTTTCTAGAATAATAAGACATAGGGGATAATTATTTACATTTGAGTTTTAAGAAGTCTCAGAGACCATTAGCAGGAGAACTTAAAACTGAAAATCAGTTTACAGATGGATTTAAGTCTGTATAACACCATTTATTTATGGTTGAGTATCTCACATATGCCAATGTTGGTAATTCCAAGTCACACAATAATTTGAGTGATCTTGTGTCATGGCTCTTAAATATCAACTTGTGTGATGTTTCAGAATAAATAAATGATGAAATACAGCCTAATTAAACCAATACAGCTGCATGGTAACTTCTTTCCAAATATTCTTGGATGCTTTGAAGATTAAATCACACAATTTAAAGTGATGTTTTATATATAACTGTAGCCTGCTTTATTCTTTCATACTGTCTGAAAGTAAAAATATAGTGGCGTGTGATTTTTTTGTGTGTGTGTGTATGTGAGTGGAAATTTACTGTATTGAGTATCAAAATGAACTTTTCCTATGATGCAGTTAATGTTTTGGCTTTAGGGTGAAATTTTGTTTGCTTTTTAAATCTGGTAGTTGCATCATTCATTTTTTTTCTTATTTTGTTGTTTTTTTTGATCCAGGCTTTCCAGCCGTTTGGAGATATCCTGTTAGTACAATTAATTTAATAAGAAACACTGTGTAGATATGGAAATACTGGAAGTATATAAAAGCTGCTTTTAAAAATACATACAATGCCCAAATTTTTTCTGATCTTGCGTTTAAAAATAATACAGTGCACGTGTGTTTCATGGTCTTACAAAGTACAGATCTTGGAAGGAGATGTAGGAAAAGAAGAGATGTCTGATTTATTCGTGATGGTGGAACACCAAACCCAGAACATGGAGTAAACTGCCAAATATTAAAGATTAAACTTGGTACATGAAATAAAACCCAAATTGCCAGTGAACAGGACACTGTGTGTAACTGCACTGTGTGAGAGCTTTCATACGTGCTGAGACGGGCCCTGCTCACTGGGAGGGGGACTGGGAAGAGAGCAAAGAGCAGGTTAAATGAACAAAGAGTTCTTAGAAACTGCAAAATGTTCACCTTGTGCTCACGTGTCAGCAGTAAAAATCCACAAGTTTTATGTTGAGGTGAAAGAGTCTGGCGTGAAAACTGCATTCAAGTTTTTTAAAGTTTGAGTGTGCCATGAAAGCTGCAAAAAAAACCCCAAACACACTGGATTTCAAGAGAATAAGAGTTGTATGTTTTTATTTGCTTGTGCAGTCCATGTTACCAGAAGACCTGATCACTTCTAGCATGAGACCCACAATGTGACAGGATTGATGTAGCTATTTTATAATAAGCAATTGGGTAATCAGCTCTGCTGCTCTTCTCTGCCTCACAGGGAATCAGGATTCAAAGATTTGGTGTCAGTGCTCTAACAAAACCATCATTTCTCTTGGCAGACCCCTTACCACGTGAACCTTCTCCTAGCTGGCTACGACGACCACGAGGGCCCTGCCCTGTACTACATGGATTACCTGGCAGCTCTGGCTAAGGCTCCTTTTGCAGCACATGGATACGGAGCATTCCTTACCCTCAGCATCCTTGACCGCTATTACAAACCAGGTGAGTGCAGCCACTGGACAGGAAAATTCTCCTGCTTCAATTTAGGCCTTGAGTTTATTAACCAGTGAGACTGACATTTGCTGAATCAGGTGGCATTGCTGTGGTGCAATAGATTGGAACTTTTTGTTAGATAAATGGAGCTGGAAAGGTTGCCTTTGGTTTCACTAGCATGGTAACAGAAAACTAGCCAACTCCTTAATTTTTTTTCCTGTTTGCAGCATAACAAACTGGGACTAAGGATGTTTCAGTTATTCTAAAACATGATTAGACTTTCCTGGACCATTGGTAGCTGGTAGTCTGCTTTTGTCAGCAGTTTGACAGCTTTATCTTCTTGCTTGTCTGTTGGCTCTGACATGTACATTTTCCCAGAGTATCAATATTCAGAGGCCAGTCCCAGATCCTGTGGCTCCATATCTTGGAATGGCTTTGTGTGTGATAAATTAAAAACGTTCAAGTGAAAAGATATCACTAGCAAGATCATCTCCAGCACTCTGAAGTAGTGGTTATGAATCACAAAGTATGGAATGGTTTGGTTTGGCAGGAACCTTAAAGCTCATCTCATTTCACCTCCTGCCATGGGCAGGGACACCTTCCACTAACCTGGCCATGGACACTTGCAGGGATGGGGCAGCCACAGCTGCTCTGGCAACAGAGAGGTCTGATTTACAGTTCTCTGCACTTGGCAGCTGCTCATCATAACTCTTGTACATGTTTGTACCTGCCTAAACTTGAAGTTTTAGAATCATAATCCACTGCCAAGGAATAAACATGGCCCCATCCCCACTGTGCAGATAAGGAAATGTGCAAAGCACAGAATATTGTTAATCTGACATCTTTGGCTTTAGCTACAAACTATTTGACTCCTGTGTGCAAAGCTGAGTTTAAGTTATTATCTCTGCTCTGAGATTAGAAATCGTTTCATCTACCTTCTCCAAGAAATTTAGCTACAAACTGATCATTTTCATTTAACTTGCCTGAGCAGTGGGTGCAGGTCTGGAACAAAGCCTAGAAAGAAGTTTTAGACCCACAGACGCTGTTTATTTTCTAGTCATGTCCCTTAAACAATCTATTGTTCCATTTTCACCATTCCTTGTGGAACAGAGGAAAATAATGAACTTCATTGTCATGGCTTGTCACCCCTATAGAGTGCTGGATTTTATCCCGAAGTGTGAGAATAGCAGGAGCATCCCACACGTGCCTTGCCCTTTATTGAGCCCATACCCAGCAGGAACATCACGTTAAACCCATCTCCACCTCCTGCCCTGGACTCGCAGCCGGCCGGGGCAGCTGGAGCTGATTTAGAGCTGCAATAAACTGTAGGAGAGGGAGGTGGCTGAGCTTCCCGAGGCAGGCCCTGGCCATGGGAGGCAGAATTCCGTCATGCTTCCCATTCCCTGGAACAAATCGATTCTCAATGGCTTGTTGCGGCGTGAGCGCCGCGGTGCACGGCGTCCTCGGGACATCTGGAAAGTGTTTTCTGTGAGCTGGGAAGGAGAGGTTTTGGTGCTCAGCTGAAAAGTTGTTTAAATTTAATAAAAGTTTCTGTGGAGAGAGATGGCCTCTAATGAAATCAATCTGTGGATGTTTTCCCTTTCAGGTATCACACGTGAGGAAGCTGTGGAGCTCTTAAAAAAATGTCTAGAGGAGGTGAGTTGCTGAACTGAGGCCCTGATGCTCCTGAGAAAGGAATGTTTGTTTGCATTCATTCGCTGATACTTTCCTGTTCCTCTTGTCGCGTTTCTTGCTGCCTTTGCCAGAAGGGTAATAAAGGCACTGGCCAGATGTGGAATAGCTACTGAGGAAAAGGATTTACGGGCAGTTGCGTTGCCTTTGCACGGTTCACATCCTCCAGAACGTAAACTTGGAGCTTAATCGCTTTGCTTTCCTTCTGCTTTTTGCGTGCCTAGCATAATATTGATCCAGACTTTTTCCTCTTGTGTTTCTTCTGAACGTACTTCAGCATCCTTGTCACTTGTGTTACACTTAAGAACTCTTAGAAGTATATACTAATTCTTTTCCAGCTTGTGAATGATAACTGAGGTAAAGTGTTGACCTTAAAGTTCATGACCAGTTTTAGAGTAAACGTTAGACTCCAGACATTTCAGACTTCCAAGGCTTTTATTGTAGGAAAATAGTCTTTATCCTTGTCTTTAAGAGATTGATTGGAATGTAACATCAAGAAGTGCTCTGAAGAGGTCCTGTTTGAAGTATCTTTGTGATATTTACACTTTGTGTCCAAAATTTTTGCCCGCTCTAGGCTTCCTGCTTAAATGTCTTCCTTGTAATCAGGCCTGGCTTTTTTGTATCTCTACCTGGGGCTTGTCTAATGTGCATCACCTTACAACAAACTCCCACCAATTCACTCCTGAGCAGTGATAAAACCCAGTGTAGTTCCTCATATTTCAGGTCACTAGAACCAGGATGGAAATTTAAAGTATACTCTTTTTTTTTTATTTAAGCTTTGGGTCAATCTTATTTCTCCTGTCTTTTTGTCTTTGCTGAACAGCTTCAGAAACGTTTCATCCTCAACCTGACCTCCTTCAACGCCCGGTTCATTGACAAGGAAGGCATCCACGAGGTGGACAATATACCCCTTGCCAAAGTGGAGTCCTAACCCCTGAGATCTTTCTTCAGCAGTCTTCTTGTTTTGTTTTCTCTTGGTTTTTGGTTTTATTTTTTCTATTCATTTGAAGCACACGAGTAATGTACTGCAGTGGGAGCTCAAATAAAGCCTGACATTTATATAGCCAATTTTATCTTTTTGTTCCACTGATCCTTCCTGAGAGGATTTGAGTAAATTGTTCCACAGTGAAGGTGAAACTTGATTTACAGTTCATGTGGGCACATTCAAGTTATTTATCTTTCCTCTTGTGAGATTTTACTGCTCTCCAAATTTCTTATTTGTGCGAAAACTATTTTCTAGATGACATTGTGCTGTCATCCCTCTCATCACTAAAGCTCAGCAAACCCCAGACAAGTGGTCCATGCCAAATATACAGCATCTACTTTATTTTTTCAAAAATGTTTCCACTCTTTGCTGTATAAAATAATAATCAGGTTTTCAAAAACCTAATTTGCTTTAGATAGAGGCTTTTCTTTTTCATTTGAATTAGACTGATACACAAGTTTTCAAGTAGAATGGATTTTAAAATGCACTTTTCACTCACCTGGTGATAGTTCTGTTACTGGGAAAGTAATGGTTCTGTTACTGGGAAAGAGCATTCTGCTGGCACAGTGGGTTCATAACTACATTAAATAGAATTTAAATAGTATTTTAAATAGAAACTAATGTATCAGATATATGATTTTTCTTAATTGATGTGTCTGTACATTTAGAAGTACATGAAAGCAGTTCAGTGAGAAATTAAACTGCAGCACTCCTCATAAATCTTTGAATTACTCTCAGCTAGCTCGAGCTTTGTTTCTTTGAGAATAATCCCTGATGATCCATCTAGGCTCAAGATGCTGCTTCCCTATGAAACCCCCATTCATGGAACAGCCTTGGATAATTATCATGTGGCTGATACTTGTGGTCTGCCCAGAAGTGATTCTTTTGAAAACAGCATTTGGTGTGACTCCTTCCCTACTTGAATTGGTATTAAAATTGCTCTTATTTTAATGTTTGAATAAGCTCAGAAAAAGAATCTTGGAAATAGGGTAGATGTGGACAGGATTGTGTGCAGACTGATGGTTGTGTATTGTAGCATAACATCCAAGTGCTCAGCTGGAAAAGGTGAGTGACAGATTTAACTGTTAATTTGTCTAAGCTTTTTGGTCTTACCTCAGTGTTTGAGAAAGTTCATTCCATGCCCAAAAAAACGTCAGTCTTAAAATATTCCTGGAATGGATGAGTACTGGATGAGACTGAGACTTGCTTATTGTCACAGAAGAAATTTGCAGCTCCAGTGCCTCAACTCACCCTGCCTCTTACTTAAATCTAATTCTTCCCTGGAGTCCCATCAGGCTTTGTAGTTTAATTCTTCCCAGAATGAGTTTAATTACAGCTGCTTTTGCTGTAGTGGTTGCAATGGCTTTTATTTAAGGCCAATGACACAGAACTCTGAAACATTTTTCTAAAACTCACTTTATCTCTTGAAAACCTTTTAAAGTTTGACACTCAGCAGTCTCCAGCCTGACGATTTCCTCATGGCAGGTCACATTTAACACGAGCAGAGTCGCAGCGTTGTCGTTCCGCCACTGAAATCTCACCCCTTCGTGTTGCATTAATGTACTTGTTTAGCTTAATGCAGCATCTCTAATTTATTTTACCACTGATGTTGAATGTTTTTGCAGGTTTCTTGTCTCATTTCAAACTCATCACTGCAGAGGGGCTGAGCTGATGTGATATTTTTGTCACTGCATATCAAAGCAGCGATGCCTCTTCATTGGAGGGATTCATTGTTCAGACACCGAACTGGGGTGTGGAGCTCTTGGATGATGTGAGCCTGGCAGAGAATCTGCCTGGAGTTTTTATTGGCACCTATTTGCATGCAGGTGATTAATAAACATAAAACAATTATTCTCTGGTTGGATCCAGGTTGGAGTAGAACATATGTTTTGCCCAAGGGCAGGGCCCAGGATCTGAATCCCCCATGGAAAGGAAGATCCAAGGGGTTGCATCCGAAGCCAATGGAGCGGCAACCTTGAGGAATGAATAAATACAGCCCTTGATTCCAAACCAGGAACAAAAGAACTGGCCCACGATGAGATTGGATTCTAGCCTCTAACAAAGGAGATTTTTTGAGGACTTTCCAAGAATTCATACTTTTTAAGGAAAAGTGTGATACTTCTGCTGTATAACTTAGGTTTTTTTAATGCCTACAGAGCTGATATTCAAATTCAGAAACCAGTTTTCATTTTTGGCAGTATTACATGGAATCTGTTTGAAACATCAATATTTAAGTTAATGAAAGAGTAGATTTTAGAAGTAGAATTACCTGCTTCAAGTCTTGCCCTAAAGCTTCTGAAAACCATGTTTTGCCTAGAATCCAGGAATCCCTTTTTGAAAGAATTCACCTCTCCATTTGTATTTGTCATGACAGGCCTCTCTTTCATAAGAAATCTCTGAAATAATTGAGCACTGCAAGAAAATACTGCTTTGTACTAATTTTTGTGGTTCATATTATGAGAAATGAATGTAGTAGTCAAGGTACTGTGTTCCTGGGGCACTGTGGCCACGGTGAGCTGCTCTGCCTTGCCTTGCCTGGTAATTCTGACCATATGTTTTACTCTCAAAGCCTCAGGGCCCAAAGAGTTAACAAGGCCCTTTTTCTCGTGTTAGGTTTCCTGTTTAAGGATGGTCTTTTCCTGGGGAGCAGATCATCACCAGCTCATCTCTCCAGAGCTTGGAGTCAGCTCCAAGATCAGTTTACAGATTCTCTGTGCCTTAGGCCACATTGGGTTGGGAGTGCTTTGCTGGAAGAGGAATGTGAGCGTAGGTGCAGCGCTCACAGGGCTTTTTCTTGGTGTTAATTACACCTTTCCATGGAAGAGAATCTGTGTTTTGGGATAGACCTCCCTGTGACCAGAAGCATTGGCCCAGAGGAGCTGTCAGAGCTCAGCTGCCTTGAGGAATTGGTCTCACACAAATTTGTAACAGTGCCAGGACAGTTCTGCTGCCTAAAAGTGACTCAAAAGTCATCTTGAGTGAAGTGACAGCCAAGCAGGGTCATCAATCAAAAACTGAAATGCCTGGAAGGTGAAACTGTCTCCCATCCTGATGTGTTGACTTTTATGGGGAGCTGCTGGTGAGGGGGAGCCCCCCAGGCTGATTCACCCTCCTTTCCTCAGGATTTCTTCCAAAAATCCGTGGCCTTGTTCTGTTAAACCAAGAGATGCTCGAGCGCTGGGCAGGTGAGCAGCCTCAAACAGGGACTGGGTTTCAGTGCAAACCTGAGTGTCCTCAGCAGAAATTTGTGAGACTGCCCAAAAATAATAATAATCATCATCATCATCAAATAGAAATAAAGTGTGTGTGATCAATCCTACAGAATATTCTCAGAGTCCCTTGAGTTCGACTTCTGTTCATGCTGATCAGTCATTGGCAGAAACTTTGTCACCAAATGGAGCTGTCACTTCCCAGAGTCAAGATGTGGGAGCAGAGGGGAGAAATCAGGCTGAGCCCTCCCAAGGATGTGTTTTCCTTTGCTCTTGTCTCTAGTTTTGACAGTAGGCTCCTCCAAGAGGCATTAGCCCGTGCCAGGGCTGACATTAGGGATTATGCTCATAGGATTTGGTTGAGTCCATTTTGCCATCTGAAGCAGGGACAGAATATTACTTTTGTATTAAATAACTTGGCATTTAAGGAAGAAAAAAAACCTCTGTTTGCTACCTGTGAAGCACTGGATATATTTAAGGAAAAATTAATTTATCCTTCTTGTAAAAAGTTTATCCTTCAAGCCGTTTTTGATTCTTTCAGGGTTTAACCTTACATGGAGTTTCCATGTGTTGTTATCAGCCATCAACAGTAATTTAGTGCAGGAAATTTTTACTGATCAAACTAAACAGACATCAGTTGTTTTAACAGATTAAAAAAAAAAAAAGCAAAATATAAATGATGGAATTAAAATATACAACTTGTCTATTTTCCATGCCCTTGACTCTGGTGGTTTAGATCTCTGACTGGCTGAGGACTATGTTAAAAAATAAGTTAGTTGTCTTGAAAATGTTTAAGTTTAAGTGTTTTGTTTCTGTGCTAATGTGCAATTAGGTCGTTATCCAATAAGCTGATTCATGTAGTTTAACTCGAGACAGCTGTGGAAGGCAGAGAAAACCCTTGGCTGTTGGGGCATGGGGAGAGGGTGTCTAAAAGGATCTGTTTCAGAACTGCCAGGATGGTATTTTTTCCCTGTGTAATACAGTAAAGCTAGCAAGAGTTAATGAAAAACTAAATCCTGCTGATCAAATCTATAGAAAGAAAATCAAAATATGGGTCTATCTGAATGCCAGCAAGTGTGGTATAATTTTTGATCTATAAATCAACTCTAAGACAGCCCTGCAAGGTGGGGCCAACCTAATCACTGAATCCTCTGAAGTGATTTCTTGGTTGGGTGTGTTTTGATTTGGTTAAATTAAATTTTGCTTAGTAGAGGTTTCCTTGATGTTGTTAAATATTTCTCTTGTTTATGCACAAACATGAAAATTGTGCATCTCCTCGAGTTAATTTACAGCAGACAAAGGAAACTCCATAATTTTTTTGCTTCAGTATTTTGGGGATTGTTGACAATATCCTGCTACTGTACCACCAAAACCCCCGTGGGCCTCCGTAGTTCTTGATCTCCCCTTGCCAGATGTTGCACTGGGAGTGTGGCTGATGCCATTCCCTGCTCCCAGAGGTTTTGGTTTGTGGGGAACACAAACCTGTGTGTCTCCCCAGCTCTGGATTCAGCAGAGGGCAGTGATCTCGCACGCTGCTGCCTTCTCCCAAACTGGTTTGTCCTCTTCCTGCCTTGCACATCAGCTGGTGGTCACAGAACTCGTGGAGAGAGGAGCAGAGCCTTGTCCAGCAGGGGCAGGTGGGATGTACAGGGTTGTTTCTTCCCTTGGAAGATGCTTATTTTGACAAATGTTGGGCAGTTGTGCTGTGAAACAAGTAATTATCCATATTATCAAAGGAAGATAGCCAGGGACTTGTCAAAAGCCCAAAAAGAGCAGCTGGAATCCATCCTGTCCTAGTTTGTCCAAGCACTGACAAGCAGGGTCGTGAAGTTAACTTTAATCTTCAGGTTTTTTAGGATATTACAATTCTCCCTTGCAGAGCTGCTCTCTGGACATTCACTGCTGTGTGCTTGCAGTGAGGATGCTCACAGGAAAAGCTCCTGCACCACATGGTGCTGTTTTCAAAGGACTTTCTGTGATCCCACAGCAAAATTTGCTGAAGAAAAAAATATCAGGAAAAGTCTGCAAAGGCTGGTTTGGAATGTGGGATATCACAACCCATTTATTTGCTCCCTCCCAACAAGCCTGCAGTGTGCTGGGGCTGTGGCTCAAGAGGGGCATTATGGGCCTGGCTGGAGCAGAAAATGCACTTGTCTGTGTAATTAAAATGTCCCCAGTTGGATTATATGGGAATCAGAAACTTTCAAGTACATAGCCAGACTCTGACATGGGAATTAGGAAAACATTTCCAAAGCTGTCAGCTCATTTGGTGGTTTTCCTTTTTTTTTTTTTTTTGGACAGCAGTTTCTTGTATCTTTGAAACTTTTGTTACTGGGCAAGGCTGAGTTTGGGATATGAAAAGATTTCCATGGTTTACTTAATTCCTTATTTTCTCTGATTTAAAGTGATACAGTTCAAACCTGTTTCTCTTTTCTTTTTTTGGCTTCTTTTTGTAAACATCCCTAAACTCACATAGTTCTTAGTGAGCACCTTCAAGAAGAAAAGAACTAAAACAGCATTTTAATTTAATTTGTCTTGCAGTGTTCACTCAACTCACATGAGAAACCTGCCCAGAGCATCGCACCAGAGGCTTTGCTTGGGCAATGTGATATTCCAAGGTTTTTGTGTGGGTTTTTGCCTTGGGATTGATGGCCTGTGCTGTGATGAGCTGGGGGAAGGCTGATGGTGTGAGCTCCATGTCCCATGTTCACATAAAGCCAGGAAAGGATTTGAGGTTGACCCCTCCCAATGTGTTTAGGAGCTGTGAAGCCACACGGTTACAGTTTTGGTTTTGGTTTCCATGTTGGCTCCAAAATTTACAGGGTACTAAAGCAAAAGGTTCTTTATGTTCAAAAGCTGTGAAAAAGCTTATTAACACATGGAATTAATAGAAAACATTTTTGCCCCAAGCTGAGCTGAACGGAGCTATTTTTCCTCACAGGATTTGCTGAATTACTCCTTGGCTCAGCAGGTTCAAAGGCACTGACAACTTTTTTTTTAGGAATACTTTAAAACAAGAATGTTCCTTAATTTTTTTTTAGCATTTCATCTAAATTTTCTGCTTTACCAGGTAAGACCTTTGTATTCTCTAAATGGTCCATATACCAAATGTTCTGAAAGATGATTCATAGGGTTTTCCCATCTCTTGAGCCTTCCTCACTTTCCTGGGGAGAGCTGAATGCTTCAATTTGTCTGAAACCTCTGACGAGGCAGGGATGGGCTGTGGATGCCCTGGGCCTGTTTTGGCACTGGAGAACTTAGAAGAAGTTTTTTTTTGGAGAAGTTTTGTGCCAAACCCCATCTTCCTCACAAAGAGAACCTGAACAGGGTCGAGTCAGGGCTGTCTGTGCTACAGGACTGGTCTCATCTCTCATGGTGATTACTGTGTGCTCCTGGAAGATCCCTGTGATGACCAAATTAGCAGGAAACTCCAAAAGCCATAATCTGTAATAAATAATCATGTGCTGCTGCCATATGACAGGGCTGGGAGAGGAAATTAAATGAAAATGTGTCAGGAGTGGGAGGCCTAGGCTGAAATAATTCCCTGTGGTGCCAGGGTCCATTTAAGAGGCAAAACAGCAGCACATTACCAGGAGGGTGTAAGAAAGGTTGTTTTCATGGTCCAAACTGAGCAAACTGGCCTTTCCACCAGCCTCCTCCTCCTCAGCAGTGCCTGCATCCTGTGTGTCCTGCAGGGGCTACACCAATAAGCTCAGGAGCATCGTGTCACACTCACAAATAACATTTATTGTACTGCCTGACTTGAAAAACGTTTCCAGTGTTGGTGTTTTGATTGTTGCACCACCAGGAAAAGCTTCCCTTGCTCACAGGCCATGGGGCTCCTTGGATTCCACATGTAAAGCTGGGAATTTAATGGACTCTCCTATAGGAAGGAATGCATTAACTACAGGTCAGCAAACTCTGGTTATTGGGTTGTTTCACACCGAGAGCTGTTATTACCCTGCTGCTTTTAAGGTGCCAGTTTAAAGGTAATTATTCAGTCTGTCCAAAGCCATGTGCAATTCCAACACAGCCTCTGCTCCCTGGTGTTAATGATGCAGCACAGTCACAGCTCCACGTTCCCCTTGGCTTGCCCTTGGGACAGCTGACTCTTAGGGATTGGAGAGTTTCTCTCTTTTTCACTTGTCAAGGATTGGTATGTGGTTTCCCTGGATTTGTCATTCATTCAAAATTAATTCAAAAAAGATTTTTCTTTTGTTTCATTCCCCTTTAGAATTGAAATTCCAGCATGTTCTGTAACAAGCATAGAAACCCAGAGCCTGGATCTATTTTTGACACAATCCTATGTATTTTCCCACGATGAGATCTGTAATCAGTGTGGGAATTTATGCCGGGGTTGAGCCTGGAATTGTGTAAAATGGTTTTTTTTCTTAGGATGGGAAGGGAGAGGACATGTCAGGGGATGGCCTTGTTTGACAGTGAGCTGGGAGGGGACTCCAGAATGGACAAGGATTGGCCTTACACAACCCCTGACTCTTCTGAGGTGTCTCTGTGGGCCTCCAGGAATGAAGGTGTCCAAAATTTTGGGAAGTCTTGATGCTTTTACAAAGTTGCTCCTATGTGACGTGTCCATTACTCACCTTGAGCATCTGTGGTGGAATCAACAAGTGAATCCAAATCATGCAACTTCCTCCCACTCACAGGTCATTGGAGGTGTCCTGGCCTTTCAGGCACCAGACAGTTCCTCATAAAACATTCCAAAGTCTTGCAGGTATCCAAAAAGGAAAATGAGGAGGGAAGTATTTTCCACCCCATGGATGTGGTGTGTAATTACTGGAGGCAGATCCTGATTCTCTGTCTGCATTGCTCATCTGTGCTGTGTCTAAGAATTCCTTGATATTCAAAGTGTCCCAGCCAAGCCAGGTTTGCATAATGTGATTAAATTAGGAAATGATATTTCATGCCTGGATATTACAGTGTGCACACACGCACTTTCATCCTGTGTTGGAGCGTCGCTTGCTCTGCTCTGATACCGTGCACCAGAGGATGTCTGCAAATGGAATTATTTCAGGATAGTTATCCTAAATAACCCCATGTAGGGAAACCTGTATTGTAGCACAAAAGCACCTCACTCTCCTTTATCATAATCCATTTAAATGTGGATTATGCTGATGCAGAACAGGGCGCTCCTACTTTGGAATAATTTTAAATAGGAATAGTTTTTGTGCTTTTGGCTCACACCCTGCATTATCCAAACTGGCTTTGAAGTGTAAACAAGCCTCTGATGTGTCTGTAATATTTCCATTCTGCTCCCTGACTCCTCCTTGTTTCTTGGCTCTTCCTTTGGGAAGGTCCAGAGCAAAACCAGACCTGCAGAGCTCGTCATTTAGGTCTCTGCTTTCACAAACCTCATACCAAGGGACGTTTCCAATCCGATTCCCAATTTAAATGCCTCCCTAAGCTTTGAAGGGAATATTTAGATGCAAGTTTCTGACGCTGAGCTATCCCCACAGATTATATTAGGGCATTAAATGTTTCCTTTCACACTTTCCTGAAACGGAGGTTTGCGTTTCAAACCTCCTGTGGTCTCTTCTGGGACTGTTTGGGGTTTTCCCTGTATTACCATCAGCCTGTTCTGCACCTCCAGAGAAACCTGTGGGGTGCAACTCTGAGAAGGGTCCAATGCAGGGAGTGCTGCCACAGCTCAGCCCCTCCAGCTGCTCCTCCATGAGGAGCAATGATGTGAAGGGAAGACAAGCAGGGAGGCTCCCTAAAATCACCCTCTTCTGTTGTGTCAAAAGCCATTTTTACACCTTTTCCCATGAAAAGTTGCGGCTTCTTACCTGAGGCAGGTAAGACTTA
>VZUA01016360.1:7686-19574 GCA_013401035.1 Horornis vulcanius
AACATTTAATTTTTATAGGAAATGTTGTTTTGACAATATTTTAAACAAAAATTAATTCCAATATGGAATAAAAATTGCTCCACAATTGCGAGTCTCTAGCTGGAATTTCTGTATGTCACAGATTTTCAGCATCTTTTTGTCAGGACTTGGAAGATCAATGTTTAACTAGGGAGCCTGGCCCTTTTGCATAATTTTATTATTAGCCAAAATATTTTTTTTCCAGTTTTAATTGCGGCATTACAAATTTTGTAGAGTCTGTGAATTCGGGTAATGAAATAAGACTCATTTCTACCCTGTGTCCAGCTGGAATTTTTTGAACCCTGATGAACAGTAATAAAAGGTGTAGGAATCTCTTTATAAGATCTGCAGCTCAGGACCTTCATTTATGTTTCATTTCCTTGTGTCTCTGAGCTTTCAGAAATGGAAGATTCCTGACTATTTGTTTTAGAAGATGAGATAGATGAATGTGTAGCAAAATAATGATATCTATAGATTACCATCTCCTCAGCTTTGCAGAATTTAAATTTGCACATATTGTCTTAGCTGGATACCAGCTAAGCCTGTTATAAGACTTTTTAAAGAAGAAAAATCCAAATCATGGAATCAGAGTGGTTCGGATTGGAAGGGGCTTTAAAGATCACACAGTTCCACCTGCCCTGTTGTGGGCAGGGACAACTCCTGCTAGACCAGGCTGCTCAGAGCTCCCTCCAGCCTGGCCTTGAACACTTCCAGGGATGAGGCACCAAACAGAATCTCAGGACTTTGGCTTATAAAAATCACTGAGTAAATTTCCATCAGGAGGAGGCTCTCGCCCTTTTGATTGTGCTGTGTTTAAGTTGTAGCACCCTTGTCCCAGCCTTGGGACACAGGGTTTCACTGTGGGTGTGCTGTGGACCAAGCTGGAGCACATCTTCCAGCTTGGTTTGATGGGAGAGGGTTCAGATCCTGTGCCCTGAGCTTGCCTTGTGATGGGAACCAAAGTACAGCAAAGGAAAATGACTGAAAGATTTCTTTCAGAAAGATGCTTGCTGATTAACATTCATTTTAGCATATGCCCACCCAAATTAGTTGGAAACAACAAAGAAGCTTCCTTTCAGTCACCTCTGTAATTAATTAGGTTACCTTCAACTGTAGACTGGTGGGTTTAGGGAAACATTCAAACTACAGAGCTTGAGAATTGATTTTTTTTTGGTGTTCTCCACTGAACTTTCATTGAGTTTAGAAGCTGATGGTCTGTCTTTCTACACTGTTGACTGATTGCTGAGGAGCACGTTGTGGGGAACTGAGCTAGATGAGAGGAACAGAAAGCAACAGACAGGAGATCTGGACCTTCCTGTACTGAATTTGTTCCTTTGCTGAAGCTGCCCCATGACCCCTAAGTGCTGTATGATTGAGCTTCTCCATTGCTGTAAGTGCCAGCTGAGATTCTTTGAAACTTAAACCAGCTGTATGAACCCCAAACTCAGTGAGGGAGTTTGCAGCATCCTTATTATTCAGCATTTTTGAGCTGCTAAATCTGGGAACAGCTGTATAATACATATGTCTACAAAAAGATTAATTGTATTATAACATCTATCTCACATAGTGTAGCTCAAACAATCTGTACAGGATACAAGATTTGCATGTGAAATTCCTCTGGGCATTGGGAGTGTGGACTCAGAAGGACAGGTCAGACAGACAAAGCTGCATTTTTGTATTATAAATGGGCTAATAACACATCCAAATTTGAAGCAGGATTTATGATCACATTATAAATGTAATTCACTGGCACAAGTTGCTCAGAGAAACTGTGGCTGCCCCGTCTCTGGAACTGTTTGAGGCCAGGCTGGATAGAGCTTTGAGCAACCTGATCTAGCAGAAGGCATCCCTGCCCAGGGCAGAGGGGTTTCATCCATTAAGGTCCTTCCAACCCAAAGCATTCCATGATCCTATGAAACAG
This sequence comes from Horornis vulcanius, assembly GCA_013401035.1. Classification (NCBI taxonomy): domain Eukaryota; kingdom Metazoa; phylum Chordata; class Aves; order Passeriformes; family Scotocercidae; genus Horornis; species Horornis vulcanius. The sequence goes on from VZUA01016360.1 coordinate 9,626, forward strand.
CACTGGCCAGGTATTCACTCACTGGATCCTAACACAGCCATACTGCCCTCAACAAAAAGGAATCACAAAGCTGAAGTTATGCATTACAAGTCAAGGAACAGTGAATATATTAATTCCCTTATTGAAATCAATTTCAAAAACAAGAGAAACCTCCTTGAGCAGGGAGCTGGACTAGACCTCCAGAGGTTTCTTTCAAACTAAACAATTCTGTGATTCTTCACAACACAAAGTGTGCTATTTTTCCTTCATGGAAAGATGCATTATATATACAAATGTATATCCAACACAGCTTTTAAAGCATTATGATCTAATCTCTAAAATGCCTTTATGAGAACAGAGGCCACTGCTTTTGTCATGAGGTCTGTGCTCACAGAATTTTGAAGGGATTGCTTTGGGTCAGTGTGACGCCTGTGAAAGTCTCAAGTGAATTGCTACTTTTACTGATTCAGAGTGACGCAGCGCTGTGAAGCATGAGTCGGAGCAGAGAGACAAACCTCTACCACTGTGCTGTGGGGATTTAGTTCAATGTGTAAGTAAAACAACCAGATGAAAAAGTACTCTTCTCCTGACTGACTGGGAGCTCGTGCAGCCTCTCCATGTGAGTGTTTCAGGATTGTACTTAGTCTGTGCATGTGATAGATATTTTTCCAGACATGAGCCAGTGAGTGCGAGTTCTTACATGGATTCACCCATTACACTGCTGTAGTGCTGCTGTTAAAACCTCTTGGATGTATGGGCTTTTAGAAACATTTTCTTTTTCCTATTTCTGAAGGAGGGTTGTCTATGAATTTTTATCCTTCCCTTTGTTTGCTCACTTGCCAATAAAGGAAGTACTAAGGCATTACAACTATTCATTGTTAAAAGCCAGAGTAAATTTTATTGTAATCTGTATAAAGCTGTAACCTGAGGCCTTGCAGATCCTTTCCCAAGTGAGGGAAGGTCACCAGCACACAGAAGGTGCACAGCTCTGGAGTCATGGGATGTGCTACATATATTGCAATCAGCAGCTCCTGTGTGAGCTGAGGGGGAAGGCACAGTTCCTTTAGCCCCTCTGAGTTAATGAAATAAGGATTTATGTTTAGAAACACTTGGTTTTTTGTATACTCACATGTACCTATTAAACTCATGAATGAAACCAAAATGGTCAGAGAAGACAAAGGCAAAACCCTCTCTCAGCAATGTCAACCCTGCTCCAGCACTGTTTTCCCAGTTACCCTCTAAAACTGAGCTTAGAGGGTTGTGGCTGGAGAGCAAGGCCAGCCCTGCTGCTGGTTTGTGAAGTTTAACCCAGGAGAAGCAGGATGGAAGAGAAGACAGCTTGCCTGAAGTCACAGGGCCAGGGGTGGCACACCTGGGACTGTAGTGTTCACTCCATCCTGTCTGGCCTCTCATGAGCACCAAGGCCGAGCTCAGCTCTCAGTTTTTATATCTTCTTGAGAAGATGGGTTTGGAGGCAACAGCTGCTTGTCAGCATTGACACCTGCTGGTCTCCTGTTGGGTTTTTTCCTAAAATATGATCAATTATCCCTGTGTTTCCATAGAAGTAGGTAGCTTGGTCTATAAAACCTTGTGCTGAGAGACTTCCTGAATCCCTGAATCCCAGTGAAAAAAACTCCTCAAGAGACCATATCTGTGTCCTTTGTCACTGTCTCCCTATGGAGCAAACTCAAACTCTTTCCTGCTCTCTCATTTATTTCCAATCAGTTGTTTTATTCCACAACTCTGCATCTTTCAATTTCTTTCCTGTCCTTTGAGAGACTCTGAGGATGATATCTCTCTGCCTGATCCTGTCTGTCTAGAGATCATTGGAAGAAGCATTTCCAGGACTCCTCTTGCTCCTTCTACCACTAGGACAGTGCTTTGCCGGGCCCTCTGAGTGCTTTTCATGCTGGCATCCCTTGGGCATGACCCAAGCATCTCCTGGCTTTCTGCTGTGAGTCAAGGAATGTTAGCAGAGGTGGTCTTTCCTTTGAAGAAATAAAGAATTCCTTATTGTGGATTATGGATGTGATACAAAGATATTAAGGACTGGCCATGGAATTTACCTGCCCCACCAGATTATTTCCAGAAGGGCACTGCAGCAGAGAGCACCAGCAATGTGTGGCATCACATGGAAGGTGAGCCTGTGCACTGGGCTTTAGTTTAGCACTGGGTTTGCAAAAGAAAAATAAAGGTGTTTAAGTTTAATGTGCAGTCAGTGTCACCTTTACCTTGATTATTTTAGGTTTCAGTGCATAATTGTAAGGTTTTTGTCTTGCTTACATGCATAATTATGTGCTGGTTGCCTTTAACATACTTGCTGTTCTTTTGGATTAGAGTGGATAAATATCATTACCTCACATTGGTACATATTTTTTTCCCCACATGAAATGCTAAAAGCATTCCTACAAAAAAGGGACCTAGAGGCATTTATTATTCATATCTGGTTTTAACCAAGTAATACCCTTCTGAAAAAAACCCCAACAAACCCCTCTTAACTTTTTGAAAGAACTTTTTTTTTACATTGTGTACTGAATTTATGCTGCGAAAAGCAGTGATAGCTCCTGGACATCCAAGCATGCAATCAGCTGATTCCTTGAACTATCTAAGGTGTGTGCCAAATAAAGGTGAGAAACCATATAAATGGTTTCTACTTTAGGGTGAGCTGCTTCAAATTTAATGTATTTTGCAAAGGATTTGTGTTCTGGCATGTTTGTGCTGCTCTGGTCGGTGAGTTTATCTATATGAAAGACTTCTGACAAAGTTAAATACGTTGAAGTTGTCCTCACTGACATTCTGGAGTATTTTCAGAAGTAGTAAAGCTGAAAACCCCCTCATCATTCTGTGTGAAGCACAGAGCCTTGCGCTGGAGCTTCGAGTGCTGGGGTCAGTCTCAGCCTTGTTAAAGCCAGTGGCAACTTACTATTTTAACTTCCATTGGCTTCAACTGAGACAGAATTTCACCCTTTAGTTTTATAATCCCTTTAGGGAACCTCTGGGGAGAGGAAGCAGGAAAACATGGCTTTAATGCTAGTGAAAGGAACCTGTGCTGATGTGTAAGGCTCAGCACAGGGTGGAAGCCTGCCCTGCTCAAAATGGGATGTGAGGGTAGGGCACAGGCTCAAGTTACTTCTGATGGGGCTCTCTGCTGAAGGTTATCACAGGGGCATGGCACAACCAAAGGCAGCAGGGGCATGTTCAGAACATGAGGTTTTTGATGGAGGTGGTAAGAAGAAAATAAGAGGTTATCAAACACAAAGTGGTGGAGAACCCATAATGATCTAAACAGGAACAGAAACTTGGAGTGGGTCTAACAGTGGATAGAGCTGTGATCATGGAGGGTTATTTTACAAGTGCGAGGAAAACATTAAATAATTACAGATGAAACTATAGCACAGAGGTGGGGAACACAAGCTTGTGGCTTGCTGCTGATGGGAGGTGTGCAGGCCATGCTGTGGCCACTCTGCTTGGCATTTAGAAATAGCTGGGCTGAAATTCCAAAAATGCAGAATTTTCTGCAAATCCTTTATGCCCCCTGTGACATCCTTCTTCTTGCCAGGTAATGCAATGTACTGATCTCAGTATGAAGCCTTTTTATTCTCTGAAATTCAAGACTGGACTATGCAAACATATAAATGGGATTAATGAATGCGACTCATTACCGGCTCTTGATTGAGACCACACATGATGATAATCAATCACTTTGGAGTGCTAATGGCTTTGGGTGCCTGACCCCTAACCCAGGCTTTGATGGCCATCTTGTCAGGGACACTGAGCAGAGCGCTCTGGACAGCGTCCACTGCTCTCTAAAGCACTCCAAGGAGGGCTGGCCAGATGCACGCGCTGACTGGAGGAATGATGCATGCTCCCAGGAACAAATTGCCTCCACACTCAGCTCCTTCTGCCCCTGGTGATGGAAGACCAGCTTGGGTTGTGCCAAGGACCTTTTGATGAGGTCCGGTGAAGAAAGACATAAGAATTGCGTAAAGGGTGTTAGGGTAAAAGTCCAGCTGAATTTCCCTTGGCAGCAGGGTCTGGTGAAGCTGTTGTTGAATATCTTCAGCTGTCACTTCTCTGGTGTCACCTTGAGGAAGGGTGGGCCATGAATCCACTGGGTGCTGCTGTGCATGTCCTGGGGCTCCTCGGTAATGCTGTTTGGTGGGGGATGCTGAGAGAGGCCACAGGTCTGTCCAGGGTTGCTGAAGGGTCAGCCTGGCTGCTTGGCAGTGCCTGGCCATACTGTCTCCATCTTCAGTTGACTTCTAGGAGCATGGCTTACATTTCCATGTTGTTCTGAAATTGTATGCCCTACTTATTTACAGCAAGACTGAGAAATACCTGTTCCCTCTAGGTTTGATAAATCCTCACGGCTGGTTTCAATTGGCTGTAATAAAAATCAAATTATTCCATCTGCTTTGTTGTCTCAGGCAATGATCTAAGATTATCTCAGTAAGATAATTTAGACAGCAGCTGATCTGAAGCAGAATAACGCTGGACTCTGAGAAATAGGAAAAAGATTTGCCATGGAAACCTGTGATGAACCCTCTCATTCAGGGAATGAGGTTGTAGTTATACAGTGGCTACTCCAGGGAACTCTGGCCTTGCTTTTTAGCTGAGGTTCCCTGCTCCTGCTGAACCTTAATCCTGACTTCTGTGCTGATCAATTCTGCAGTAGCTGAGAGTGATGCAGATTTCCCCTACTCCCTCCACACTGGCCCCAAAATATAGAGCCTTTTGTTTTGACTAAAAATTAAAAATTCAAGTGGTTCATTTTTGAATAGCAAGATAAATTAAAGCCAACTGGTCCTGGAATGGCTGAAACAAGTCAGGTTCCCAGAGCATTTGTATTCATGGCTGAAAGCAGGGTTTGGAGGGTCCTCTGAATGCAAGTCTGATGTCCATACTATTGATTCCCTCTAGATCCCAAATCCAGCTGCCCTGGGATTGCCAGGGGCTGGATATGTTGGCTCTCTCATTAAAATGCTGCTAGGAATGGTTATACCCGATACAGACTATGAACCACTGGTCTGGAAGGATTAGGAAATAAATTTTGATAGCCTTCCTCATGTTCACTAGTACAAAATGATTTTGGGAGATGAAGGTTGTGATTCTAATGTAGAGAGAGGCAAGAGTGTAATTGATGGAAGAACTGCTCTGTCTGAATATTGGCAATTCTCCCTTTGGTCTCTCCTGTAATATTTTGACATTTTGGCTCAGTTTTAGCCCATCAAGAAATATCCGAAAGGGGATGCCGAGGTTGCGTGTTCAAGGCAGTAAGGACTGTGTTATCCTGATTAGGGCAGAATAGGAACTGGTATGTCTGCATATGATTATGAAACAGTACAGAGCGTGCAGTGCAGAAAAGGCTATTCCCAAAACAACTCCATTACTTATATCTCATGGATTTTGTGCCTTTGATATTGCTTTGGCTATCTTTTACTATGGGTTTCCTTCAGCAACAGGGTTGGATGTTCAGTTTTGACAAGCGGCCAGACGTTTTCAGTTCTCTCAGAGAGGTCACTGAGAGTTGGGTTGGCTATCTTACTGCAAATCTCATGGCTCTGGGTCTTCTCAGGAGATTTCTTATCCTCTGGGTTTTCCCTTGGCCAGTTGGAACTGTTAACAGCTGCCTTTGTTTCACTACTTCTGGAGCTGGACCAGACATAGAAACAGAGGCCTGTGCACTGCAGAACTATCATTGTGGTGTCTGATCTCCACGGGAGTTTCAGTGAGGAAAGGATTGGAGTTTGCCAGTTTTATCGTGTAGTGCCAGGCACTTCACTAGGAGTTGCAAAAGGTGCTTCAAAGTAAGAAATCTTCGACATCTATTAATGAAGAAAAAGTGCTTGGACACAGGAAAGATTGTTCACAGTCTGCTCGACAAAGAGAAAAGAGTTAAAATATATGAGTAAAGCAAAGAAAACACCCCAAACTCAAACCTCAAGGCTTGAGAGCCTTGTCCTAGAATCAAATCAGCTGGCAAAAGACTTTAGATCGAATGAAGAGGAAATCCAGCAGCTTATGTGATGTTGTGATGTGGAAATATCATTTGCACTCTGCATTGAGGCTTTATGAAGTAAATATTGTAGAATAAACAACCAGGAATATAACATGGAAGATTTGAAGGGCAGAAAGGCACAGGCTGGAAGTTGAGGTTTATGTTGTGGATTTCTCTTTTTTAATTGCAAGGAGGACAAAAGAGGAAAAAGCTTTAAACCAATGAAATTTCAGCAATATTTTGTTTTACAACCAGAATGGGAATGGAAGGTGGGAATCAGGGGACGCTTCACTACACACACCTATTCAAATAGCATTGCAAAGATAAGGAAGATTTTGATTATATTTTTATGTTGCCTTGGTTTTCTGTGGAGATTGCACTGTTTTATACTTGCAGAGTTCATTGAAAAGGGAATAATAGAATCCGGCAAGAGTGTCTTTGTGACTGCCAAAACCAGAAAAATATTACCAGCCTCTGGCTTGAGTGACAGATTTCAGTGGAAACAGGATTTTTTTCCAAAAAAATCATATTTAGTTATGATAATAGTTTCACAAATATATGACACTTTTGCAAAATTGTTCTTCTATAAAAAAAAATATCATTTCAGTCAGGTAGATCTTGCAATCTAACAATTCAAGGGAGGGGGTTGTGTTTCAAAATTGCATCTTTAAAATACTTAAATATTGAAATGAAGAAATCTCTTCAGATTGAGTTAAGGTTCCTTTGGACCCAAATTAAGTAATTACAGTTTTTTACTTCATTGGAAGTTTTGAAAGACATTTAGATAGATCCAATACAATGCAAAGTTAGCATCAGTTATTAGTTTAGCTTCTGATTCTGATCCTGGTCTCATTCAAGACAATGGAAATCCTGGATCTGACATGAGGTGAAGTCCCTGAGGTTTTTCTGCCACAACACACAATATTTTGAATAAATAGTATATCTTTCCTGTTGCCAGCAGGCAAAGCCAGGAAGTAGAATGCCATCTCTTTCAGCTTATTGGGGATGTCTTTGCTTTATTTCCCAGGATTAATGAGTCTTTATCTGTCTCCATGGTTCTGATATATTTTCTGATCCTCACAAACGTTTCCCATTCACAAAGCTCACTGCTCATGATGCCCAAAGTGTCAGGATTGTGTTTGTACCCTCCCTGTGCTTATGTTCTTAGTTGGGGACCAGCCAGCAGACTTAAATTTGCAGTTACAACCCTTATGGGAGAGCAAATTCATAACCCCCTTTAGCCTCAATCCAGTGTCTGCTGTGGTGCTTGGAGGGTCTGCTGAGGTCTTCTGGAAGCAGTGAGATTCCATAGGGAGCAATCATGGATACTTGAAATTTCTGCCTTGTCTTGCCAGTAAATGTCATTAAGGCTTTTTATGAAACAAGTTTAATTAATTCCGCTGAATTTAATGGCCACATTGCAGTAGTCTGTCACCCATTTACAGCATTAGTTTCTGAATGTACACAGCCCTTTTAAAAGATGAGAGCTGGCTTTCCTACATCAAGTTGTCATTACGTTTAACTAGGTCTTTAATTATAACCAGATGGATGAATTATTTTAATCGCTGCTATATATCTTAACAGTAGTTTGTACATTGACACAAAGTTGAGAACATCAAACAGAAATTAACTGCTAGAGCAGGAAAGCTGCCAGCCTCTAAGGGAAGCAGTTGATCAGAACTTGTCATCTTAAAAGGCTCAAAGAATGCAAAACAAACAGTCAGGATTAGTATACTAAATATGGCTTATCAGCCCCACTCTCTTCTCTGATAATCCATCTATATCATTTATTTTAATACTTTGCTCTGCGNCTCTGGTGCTGTGTTCATCTAGAAATTATAAAACACATAAAACTGAAATCCAGGTATTCGCTTCTTCCTGCCTTTGAAATCGTTTGCTTTGAGGCTCTTCAGAGAAAACGATACAATTATTACACAACTATTTGATGTACAGTACAAAAGGATTTCCACGTAGGACTGTCCCTTTGTGTGTAACAATCCATTGGAGTTCCTACTGGCACCTCCAGGGATTCCTGCCTTTCAGAGCAGCCTGATGGAAACCAGGGAAAGAGCTTCCAGGTTGGGAGTGGGAAAGCTTTTTCATGCCATATGTATGAAAAAGTTTTCTTGCACTGACTCCTGCACTGAGGGCACAATGTTGAAGCCTGAGCTTTCATACTGGGAATGCAGGAGAATATCCCTCATCCAGCTGGGAAAAGGCTGAGATATTTTTTCCTGTCACTACTCCCTGTTTTCTGCCTCTCAGCCTGGCGCTGCTGTCTGCCAGTCACTAAATCTGGAGTGTGGGTCCAGAAGTAAAGAATGGGAACGATGTTTGCCTGGATTTGGTACTGGAGCACACAGCAGGGATGTGCTGTGGTCCATGAGCCTGTGCACTGATGCCATTTCCTGGGACAGAGCTCTCTGATGCTGCATTTTTGCATCTCCCTTTTATTTCGGGAGGGAATTAGGAAGGAGCTTCAGGAAGTCTCAGTACTGTCACGTTGTGAATAAACCATCCAAAGGGATGGAATTAAACTGACACCATGTGATTTTGTTAGAAACACCCAGGGTGATTTTGTCTGTTTGATGTCTGATTATACAGCAATTACTTTCTAGTTATGGTGTTGATTTGAATAAGATTATTGTGCTCTTGATCAAGTGTGAGTTCTGTGATAAAACCCACTGCATTTGTTTGTTTTCTTGCCAAGTAATGAGGATGTATGAAGTAGGATTATGTTGTCTTTTAAGAATGTTTTGTATTTATCAGTAATGGACTAACTATGGCCTTTATTGATAAAAACAGTGAGCAGGTAGCTGTGAAAAGCAGTGAAGTTAAAATATTCCAGTTTAATTTTCCCTTGACTTTGAATTATATTACTCTGATAAGTAAAACAATGATTTATACTTTGTCGAGCAATATTTTATCTGTAAAAAAGCCCTCAACTGCAATATGCTTTTAATTCAGTTGGAATCTTTCTCTCCAGGCAGAGCCAAAACAACCCTTGCTGCAGGGTCCTGCAAATGTTTTTACCCCTATAAACTTAGAAAGTTCAGAAAATGTTTGTACTGATGAACTTCTTTACCTGCCTGAAAACAGACTTTAAGGCACTGGATAAATTTGTGACAGTCAATTCCAGAGGGAATTCCAGGCACTATAAATACTTTTGGGATCTGCTGGTCAGACTGTGCCTAACTTCCATGATTGGATAAGCTTGTGAAGTGATCAGGCAGTGTAAGTTTTGCAGATAGAAAGCATAATTATATCTAAGATAGGGAAAATGCTCTTTTAAATTCACTTCCTTGTTGTTTCCAAACTTTTCCAATGGCAGGATGGCTGCAGTGGTGTTTGGAAGGTACTGAGAGTGATGCTCATTGTGCAGGTTGCTCTGACAAATGCAGCAGAGCTGGCCTGGCCACAGCAGCAGCACATCCTGGGGCAGGCTGAGAGAAGGGCTGGAACACCCAGGCAGAATGACCAGGATGAAGGCAGCAAATGTCATGTAGTTATCTAAAAATTCATCTCTCTAATGGATAGGTTAAAAAAGCCCAGAGCGGAGCGTGCAGGAACTTGCATCTTTGACAAGTAACTCTTGAAAACTGAGAGCTGCTCACCACCTGAACACTTGTCTTTCCGAAGACATATTGCAAATGTTTTCTTTCACTCAGTTCTCCTTTTTCTGTTCTGGCAGTCAGTCCACATTTGAAAGCAGAACAGGCTCACAATTCCTTGTTTAACACCCAAACACTGAAGTAAATGTCATCTAGCAAATAGGTATCTGAAAACGAGAGAAGACATTAATGAGCTTTTACCTTCTGCCTCCCAGAAACCAGCAGGGGAGATGAGAAGAAATTGGAATTTTCACTTGGAGCTGCATCTTAGTATTTACTTTGACATTTACTTTCACAGAATCAAAGACAAATGCCTGCTGGGAGCATCCTCTGCATCCCACCAGGTCCACCCCTGTGCTCA
>VZUA01016360.1:35820-46654 GCA_013401035.1 Horornis vulcanius
CTCTCCAGTCAAACCAATGTCTTTAATGGCTTCTCTAGATTAAAATAATCCCTATGGGAAATCCATTATGACAACAGTTCTTATACAGATTTTCCGATTTTCCAGTCACTGCTTCTGTGCCACAACCATTCTTTGAAACTGTTTATGTTAGTGAAAGGCCTCATTCTCAGAGCCTTTTATTTTCTTTTTAAAGAACGTGTTTTAACTCCATTAAGAGGAGTTTGAAGTTCTCACTTTCTTCCTTGGGCATTAATGTGCCTATTAGTCCTGCATCTTCTGGATGTTTGACAACGTGAAGAAATGTAGGGGTCAGTTGTGACTCTTGTATTAAAGGTCATCCTAGTGTTTGCACTTAGTACAGTATTTATAACATGGGTGAGTTCAGCCCCTGGGGGGATTGAAGAATTAGGCTGCATGACAGAAGGCCAGGCAATGACAGTGCTAAAACACATTGCTGGTGTTGATTTAAAATCAAAATGAGAAAGCAGATTTGCAGTCCCGAAGTCAGGCACGCTTATTCCTATTTAGATGTAGCTGCAATACAAATCTAACCTTGAACAAGCTCTCTTCAAAAACAAGACCCGAGGCCAGAGTCTTAACATGGGGAACTTTTTTAAGAGCCCAAGTTCATTCAGCACTTTCTCATTGGAGGAAAAAGTTGTAATTTTTGCTAATGACAGGAATTAAAGCTACTGAGGACGTTTCAAACTGCTAGGTGGAAGAAATCCATGAGAGAGCACAAAGGACTGGAGTATTTCTGTGGGTGTCCACTGAGACCCAAGCTCATCTGTTTGTAGCACTGTTGTATTAACCTTTGTACCTCTGCTTTAGGTAATGTGCTCAGCCAGAGACCTGTGAACATGAAGGAGGTCAGACTATTATCTGTGTCCCTGCCACTAAAATTCTGTTGGAATAAATTGCTGTGGGCACAGGTCAGAGATTGTCAAATTAAAACTAAGCCTAGACTTTTCCTGCTCAGCGCCAGTTGTGTGGGGCTTTGGACTGCTAAGTAGATGTTTAAGAAGCAGCTTCTCCTGATCCCAATTCCATTTGGTAGTGGCAGGAATCAGGCTGATCTCTTTGTGTTCCAGCCCTGAGTGTGTGTGCAACAAGGAGCTCTGCAGCGCTCTACAGTATTTCTGTAAGTCCATTGTTATTGCAGCACCCTCCACTGGTTCCTCTGCCTACTTTGCCTCTCTGAAAAATTAATCGTTGTGGATGTCATGTAAAAACCAGCCATTTATTCTCAGTTTAGAGGAGTGGCTCAGGCACCATGCAAATATTAGTGTTATATTGAGGTTGGCTAGAAAAACGCAATAAAACCCATTTTGCTAAAAGTAATAATGACTCAAGACTCAAATTTGTGATCAAAGGCACAAATATGGAGATGAGATACTTTAAATATTTAGTAAAAAAAGCTTTTTCAGCCTAAAGGAAGAAAGAGATGGTGGCGAATGGTGCAGTGGAGAATGATAGAATAGAATCATAGAAGGGTTTGGGCTGGAAGGGACCTCAAAGATCATCTTGTTCCAACCCCCTGCCATTATCAGAAGCAGGGATACCTCCCATTATCCCAGGCTGCTCCAAGCCCCCATGGATACTGGACACTTCCAGGGATGGGGAATCCACAGCTTCTCTGGACAACCTGAAATTCAAAGATCTTTTAGTTCTGTGTCACTCTTGTAGCCAAATGCCTCTCTGGGTTAGCGATTTCTTTTGCTGTGGTGATGGATAAGGTAAATCAAACCACCTTCAAGGGGTTAAGCTTCACTTTGTTGTGAAGCTTTGGAAGGAGAAAGTCAAAGTTAGCACAGTTTCAGTCAGGGTCAGCCCTGGGTGTGGTGACCTTTCTGCTCTGACCACCATCCAGCTGAAAGTTCAACTGCATTGACAGAATCTCAGGGGTGTTTACACAAGAGGCTATAAAAATAGTGTTGCTCCAGTGAATTTTCACACTTCCATTTGTTTTAAGAGTTAGAAAAAAATAAATCAACATTTCATAAATTCTTTTTTTCACAGACAGGTCTGCCTGAATGAAACAAGCAGTCCCACAACTTTATTTTAAGCTACTTTTCCTGTTTCCCACACATTGCAGCCAGCAACCTTTGCCCAGGGCAGGATGACCGTTGATTAATATGGAATACCCAAGCCTGTAGTGGTAGGGATGCTCTAGCAAATAGGATGTTTGTTCCACTTGCAGGCCAAGGAAAAAGGAATTTCTGGAATGATCTGGATAAAAAATAACTGTTTCTTTTGGCAGTCTCGCTTGGACAGTCCTTGAGCTGTTGTGTGGTGGTTCTATTTACACCAGCAAAATCCAAGCAAACAGGCTGCCCTGGGCTATCAGGATGGCTTAAGTTTCCAACATATTTTTCCTGCGTATCAAAAGTTTGGATCTTTGCCATGTAATCATTTTACAGAACTGTGAGTGGAAAGCACTCCAGTTGTGGTCAGTCTGTTTTCTAAGCTCTCCAACTCCTGCTTTTCCAGGAATGGTCAGCACCGCCTCCTATCAAATAAATACCTCTAAATGTGTCCTTTCTTGATTTAATCCTCTACAAACAACTGCTCCTCCCGGGCTGTTTTTAGTGCTTGCAACACTGTTGTGTTCATTTAATCCTAGCCCCCTGTACAAATAGACAGCAAGGACAAATCTCTATGCCATGATGGCAGCCATGGGAAATGTGGAAGACATGTTAATTGTTTTTTGCATTTTGGAGTATGTCAACATGCACTCTGTGGTATCATATATGGGGATATTGTAGTTCCAGGAATCATCTCCAAACTTTATTTACCAAGGAAATAGCAAAGGAATTGTTCATGTTGCCCATAAACAGCTTTCCGGTGCTCCAGATGGATGTTTGTTCTTTTTATTTACATCATGGGGAAAAGAAAAATCAAAGTCTAAGATGTAAATCCACAGATTTACATCCCTCTTGCTCTGTTCAGGCCTGAGCAGCTGGATGGGAGAGCACAGAGTGGGGCTTTGGATCTGTGCCTGGCTCTTCCCAGCTCTTCTGTCCAGCCAGGGATGACCTTGGCTGAGCTGCACTCCTCTGTGCCTCCATTTCCACGTGTGTGAAAAGTCAGTCTGTCATGATCCTGTTGCTTTTTTGTTTCTTCTTTTCAAAGTATTTTGACCCCTGCTGCTGAAAAGAGCCAGACACTCCTCACCATGATTTACCCAGGTGCATGGGATAAAAGCAGGCTGCCTGGGAGGAACAGGCTCCCTTCTTTGGAGAGCATGGTGTTGCTGGAGGTGCATGACTGTCTGAAGTGTTTACATCCTGGGCTTCTAAAGTAATATCTGTAGGCCATCACTTTGGGTTGAAAATTGATTTTATTAGGTGAAAATGAAAATGAACTGAAGAAATGAACTGCGAGCCACATTGCTGGGCTTACAAAACACGTTACCCAGCCTGATGTGCCCGGATGCAATGAATACGCAGAGACCACCTACTTTGAACACTCCTCTGATTTTCCAGTTTCTTTAAAGTCTAATAATACTGGCGATGCAGGATGAAAGCAATTGTGAAAAGTGAAAAAGTCCTTGTTTGCCTATCCTGTCATCTGGGGTCTGTTTCACTGAAGCTGAAAATGAAGGTAACTTGCCTTAATGCTGCAGGACAGCTTTTAGTCTAATTGAACCATGCATCGGCCAGAACCCAGTATTGAGCCTTCAGTCTCGGGTTAATCCTTTTTATTGGCTTGGGTGCAGGTTATCATCCCTTCTTATCAAACAAGGACCCCTTTCTTCTCGCTCAGGATCAGAACTAAAAGCCAGTTGAGAAAGAAATGACAAATTCAAAGCTTTAAGCCTCCCCCCCGTCCTCAAAACCCACCCTGTGGACCCACGAGGTGTTGTGCAACACACACACTTCAGCTGGGAGGCTCGGGTGCATTTTTGTTGCTAGGAAGCTCTCTCCCCTTTCAGCTGTGATTTTTTGGAGCCGCAACTTCAAAGTGTGTGGACTTGGTTCAATTGTTTTGCCCAGCATTCTCTGAGCAGGATGTCAGATTAAATTTATAGGCAGTGCTTAGTATTTGAACACCTGCTTTAGCCTCCTCTGCTGGCACAGCTCTGAGCAGAGGTATGTCAAAGTCACCAATAGCCTGTGTGGAATGTGGGTCACTAATTTTTTTTTAAAGGAAAATAAAGAGGGCTTTGGGGAAAGAAAATGATACACAGTTGTTTTGTATCAGGGAGCTGGTCAGGCTCCTGGGTCACAATTGTCCTTTCTGACCTTAAACTCTGCTTAAACTAACATGAGCAAAAAATCCCCCACATTTATTAGCAAAATGTTTTACCATATTACAGGTCAAATCACCAAAAAGCAAAGAAAAGGTTATACTCTGCATGTTTTTAATGCAGGAAAAGATTTTAAAATTAAGTAGTAAATCCCTGAAAAAATTATCCTATATATACTTCCAATTTTTCCTATACTGGGTTTTGACAATTACTTCTCAAAGTTACTTATTCAGGCATAGTATTGTTTAAAATTTGTATAAAACTACTAAAAAAAAAAAAAATCCCACTATTTTCCCCCTCCGTAATCAGTGCCTTGCTCATTTGAAACAGATTCTACGGTGTGATAAATATTTTAACAGGTTCTATGACAATGGACAGGAGGAGAAATTAGGTTTATTAAAGATACAGTAGTGGATGAAATAAAAGGAGATCTTTATGAAGGCCTGGAACCTCAGTTCTTCTGCAGTTAGGTTTCTTGTGCTTTCCTGTGAAACATCTGGTGTGTGGGTCTCAGAAACAGGATCCTGAGCTAACTGAATCACGGGTCTGATCCTGTTTGGCATTGCAGTTTCCCCTTGTACAGCTCAAACTCCAGCAGCCAACAGCAACTGGAGGTGTGTGAGAAGTGTACGACCCAGCAAGTTTTTGATAGAAGAATCCAAGCCTTTATTTCTGGGATGTTCAGCCAAATTCCTCCCATCCTCTGCTGTCTTGCCTTCAAGATGCTTTCCCTGCTGGCCCCCAAAAGGAGAGGTTGCAACATATTAAACAACTTTCTTTCTCTCCATATTGTTCTTTGGGAAAAGCCTAGTGTGGCTGGGATGGTTTTTTCATACAAACCAGCCCAATGCCTGCTGGCCTGGGTATCTAAAATATAGTTTTATTGTTGTGGAAAGGCCTTAATGAGGAAAAAAAAAACCCTATTTAATAAAGTGCATCAAGTGCCCTTGGGAAAAATTAGCACACAATGACTTCTTGTGCCGCCAATTGAAACAGCAGATTGGAGTAGTGATAGGCTTTACAGGAAATATTAAAAAAGCACAGATGGCTCAAGTTTACATGTTTGCAGTGGAGCTGGAACAGCAGCTAAAACCTTCCAGTATAGTATAATTTACTAGAAGGTCACAGACCCAGTGGTTAGGAGTGAACCTGAAGACTATTGTAAACACACTGTTAGGATTTGTAGAGGTTTAATCCCGGCATTTTTCGTTCTTTTCTGCAGTATTAGAAGCAATTGGCTGCAGCTTTAGTGAAAAGAGATACTTAAAGCATGGAAAAATGTGACATTCCACTGGTGAGTGTGGAGCTGAGCCCTTGCAGGGAGCTGGAAGGGGGTTATGCAATTGCTACTGTTACTATGTAATTAGAGGCTCTTTGGCACTAATCTATGGTTCGGCTCACAATGTGATTAAAAAAAAAAAAAAAATTACTGAAAAATGTAAGTAGAAACAAGCTGCTTCAGCAAGCACAAGAGTATCTGCTGTGCCCCCAGAGCCCTGCTCCACAGCTCTGAGGGATGCTGGCCAGGGAAGGGCACCCTGGGGATCTGGGTTTATGGCCTTGCTCTGCCACCAGCTTCCTCGAGCGCCTCAGTCAAGCCAGCTAGGATGGTTTCCTGTGTAAGTAACTAATGAAATGTTAATCTATTAAAAAACTATTTTATTTTCTAAGTTTGTTGCATCTCTGGTGGGATCTGGTGGAAACGTAAGCACAGCAGAGAGCAGGGCACTCTGCAGGGATTCTTCAAACTCCCTGGCAGACTATTCGTCCTCTAACTGCAGCAAATGTCACTTCTTTAATTCTTCCTCCTCTACATTCAGACTGTCAGATCTTCTGGATACAAACTGCAACACTCCAAACTCAGAAAATGGATTTAAGAAGGCCTGTTTCAGGCTGCAGTGTAAAATGATAAGCTGGGATCTCCAAATGGACTAACTGCCTTTAGTGACAGGTGTCCTTTAATGATGTGGTTTGTTCCCTGTGGAAATCAGCTTGGTCAATCAGCTTAATGACATTTTAATGTGAAACCATGTCCTGCCTCCCCTGCAGTTCTAGCTATTTTGTGTCCTTAAAACAATCCCTAGCCCATAGAAACAGGACAAGCAGCTAATCTGGCCCAGACGCTGAGAGTAAATCTGAAGCAACAAAAAGCCCTAAACAAAAGTATAACAGAATCTGGCTCATGTATTTCCCAGGTTTCAAAGCGCTGGGGAAAACAGTTCAGTATTGTTATGCCCTTCCAACAGATGGACTGATTGAAGCATGAAGAGGTGAAGGGGTTTGCCAGAGAAGTGATAAAGTTTGGATTCAGAGATGGGCATCTTGATCTCCCAGTCCAGTGTTCTGTCCTTTGGAGCAGAACCACTGGGCAGTGCTCTGCGTAGCCTTTGCATTTTCATGGATATGGTGGCTCACCTTGTGCAATTAAATGCCACTGATTCAAATGACATCATTCCAAGGGCTGTCAGCCCAGGAGCTGCTTTCTTATTGTTGTTTTCTTTCCTTGCACATGTACATGCAAATGCGAATGGCATTATTTTCATTAAACAATCTCCCATGATATCGTTGGAATTACTTGGTAGTTAAATCATGTTAAATTAAAACTGGCGGCTGCTGCTGCCTCATCACAATCAGCAGTACAATAGGTACCTTATTAACTGAATATTTACTTTGCAGACATTTATCTGCCTCATCAGAATGTTGACTTCACCTGGGAATGTTAAAATAGGTGAGATGAAGCTGGAGTTCTCGGCTAATCTGGTGCTGATCTAGATGGCAATATCTCCATGTGAATTTTACCAAATGAAACCTGCATGACTCACCCCAGAAAAATCTCAACCAATAACATGAGCTCATTAAACACAAATCAATCACCACAGCAACTAAAACCACAATGTGGCAAGGAGTACTTCAGAAAAAGGGAAAATTGGGTAAAAGTGCCCACCATACCCAGTTTTGCAAACCGAGTCCAGTTCTGGTGGTGGTTAGGCGCTGGAGAAGATGGTGAGGACACAACTCATGATTTTTCTGATAGCAAGATTTTTCTGCAAAACTCATGTTTTTCACAATATTTTCCAACTCCTTGCAGCAGAACTCACTTCCCAGAAGCCTGGGAGCAAACCTTGCAATTTAACATCTGGTGGCATTCTAAACATCTCCACTTCTCCACTGGGGACAGGGCATGCCTGGAATACTGTGCCAGGGGCTGAGGTCCACATGAGGAGAGAAGTGGGGTGCAACACATTGTTAGCTTCACCCAGGTCAGAATGTAGGAGTCCAATTCCAGGGCCCTTGAGGTCAAGAGTCAAAGACCCTCTGGTTACTGCAGCAAGAGCAGGAACCTGTGACAATACTGGGCACAGAAAGGAGACCTTTGGGTCAAGTTCAGAGCTGCTTTGGCTTCGTGCAGCCTTTCTGTGCCTGCCCTCAGCTTGTTCTGGGAATTCTGCCAAGTAAAATTCCCTGCTCACTCTGTGAGCAGATTTTAAACATCTCAGCCCAATCTAGGGGTGTAGTTTGTCACCATTTCTAATGGCCTTCTATGAATCCCACGTTTGGGAGACATTTTCAGCAGAGTAGCTTGCAGTTGAATAGGACTTGCTCTCTGAATGGTCCCTTTGCCAGTGGGAATGATCAGGCAGGCACTGGAGAATGTCATGAGCCAAAGACAAGGGATTGCTGGGTCAGCATCATCAGCCCTGGTGATTTTCACAGAATCACTGTGTGGTTTGGAAGGGGCCTTAAAGATCATCTCATTCAACTGCCTGATATGGGCAGGGATTCCTTCCACTGCTCCAGGTTGCTCTAAGCCCTATACATCCTGGTCTTGAACACTTACAGGGATAAGGAATCCACAGCTGCTCTGGGCAACCTGTGCCAGGGACTCATCACTCTCACGGAAGAATTTCTTCCTAATATCTAATCTAAGTCTACTCTCATTTTGTCCACTATGTATTTTTCAATATTCAGTGAAAATTGAGCTGGAGTTGATCTGCATGGGATTTATTTGGTTTCTGTTTGTGGGTGTACGTGGGGGAGAAGTAGCTCGATGGTCTGCTGCAATTCTCCTACTCACTTCCCTATGGGGGGAGAAAGGTGATATCCCATAGGAGAGAGTTCCCCTCACCAAGATCTCCTTGTGTGTCCATTTCCCAGTTACTTACCAGTGGCTGATGTTCACAATATGCCTGAGGCTGGAGAGCTTCCGCTCTGGGGAGAATGCAATCCCCATGGCTGCAAGAGAAGGAATACAGAGACAGGATTTATGTTCCAAAACTCACAGGGAATGACAGATCTGTCAATTGCAATGGGATCCAGATTGGATCATGCTGAGACCACTGTAAAGTGGTTGTGAATCAATGTATGTGACAATATCCCAGTTTTACAGAGCTGCAGTTAAATGACATGCACACACATCCATATTTTAATACACAGACACACTTATGTAAGCCCATAACCCTCTTTTCCTGGTAGCAGCAGCTTAAGTTTATAGAAAGAAGCTGAATAGACAGACCCTGTCCATCTCTAGATCCATATGTTTACATGAGCCAGAGTTCCCCGTGATGTAAATCAGTGATAACCATTAAATTCAGTGATGGATATGAGCTGAGGCTGGACTGTTTCTATTTACAGCACAGGCCCTGCTGTGTTTTATGTTTTGATAAGAACATAAAATAAATTACAGGGGGGAAAATAGTTGAAGTTACTCATCAGGGAAAACTTCTTAGGCAGAAAGCACCCATGTTAAAAGGGCTTTAATTCCTGACAAGAAAGTGTAACAGGGAAGCACTGGGATTTGGAACTGACCTCAGCAAATTCAAATGAGAAGTAGAATATTGTGAAAATATAATGTTGGTTAGAGGGAAATAAAACAAACTGTCAAAGGGAAGAGTGGGTTCTCCATGTGAAGTGTTTCTTCTTCAGAAATGAATTACGTTTTTTTGGAAAATACACTCAAGCCAAATGTAAGTTAGTGGCATACACATAGAAAACTTGACCTATGTTAAACATGAGATCAGCACTAAACATTCTAAATCATCTCTTCTGACCCCTAATCTGGCCCATGAAATCCTACTGTGTGTTTACATAAATCCTGGCACAATTAGTTCTTGTCCTCAGCTTTGACTTGGTGGTATAGTAATTATTAATAACAGAAAGAAATACACTGTAATAAATTTGGAAAGTGAAATTTTGTCTCCATAAGTAGGAATGAAAAAAGAATTATTGGTGTTACTCGTAGGTGTGAATTTAAAATGAGGTCGTTAGCTTGCTTTATACATTGGTGAACAAGCACTTCAGAAACAAATGACACCAATTCAGCATAATTTTGGAAGTGAAAGCAGAGAAATCTATTTGTGGCCACTTGAAACCAATTGTTTCTCACAAGGATTTAACACAGTTTAAAAGAACCCATACCTAAATTCAAATTAGACTTTCAATCAGTGTCCTCAAGTCATCCCCATACAGAGAAGTCTGTGGTCATCATACTCCTGCTTGTGCTTTCCAGAATCTCCACACCAAAGCTGTTTCCTCATCTCTTTCTGGTGATGACAACTCTGTCCTTTATCTTCAGATGACTCTTACACTAAATGCAGAATACATTAAATTGGATCCCTCTCAGTTTGGATGAAATTTATTACTTCAGGGCTTAACATTTCATCTTGGCTTATGATTAGGAGGATGAATGCTGATAGAATGTTGTCTTAATTCTCCAGGAATGCTGGAGAGGTAAATACAATGTCTTGCTGAACATGGTTTAGACCACACCAGTTGTTGGTGCTATTTCATGTATGTATCTTTTTAGAGAAAGAAATCTACTGCTGGAAAGCCCTTGTTAAATTTGGGACACAAGCATGGCAAAGGGAGAGTGGCACAGGGTGGGGAAAAATCCTGGCACTGCATGGTGTGCACCTCTGGAATTTACTGCAGATTTGCTCCAGTGTGGAATTAGTGTTTGCAGGCATTGCTTGGATGATTTAAGGTTTTTATATTGGTGTTTCAAGTTTAAATTCTCTTCCTGTCACAAATTTCCTGCGTGAAATAAGAAATGTTAATCCTGTCCAAACCCTGTTAAAATTCAGGAGAAATTGGCTGTCACATCTCTGGATACTGTTACAGGTTTTGGCCAGAGGAGACGATCTCCCACCACATGTGCAGCGCCTAAAAGATGAGAATATGAAGAGAGGGACTCTCAGGTGACCTGCCCCTTACAGCTCTTTGTGCTTGTGGCTTTCACTAAGGAGAGAGTATCAGAGTAAAATCCATGTGAATAAATGCATCACATCAGAGGGCTTTGGTTTTCCATTTTATTCAGCTAAGGCAAACTCCATACTGGCTTCAGAGAAATCACATGGGGAGCAGAATTGTTCCAGGGGTTACAAACAGGTTACACTCATGGGCTGCCATAGCTGTGAACTTCTGAGTGCTTTCTAAAGCAGTTCAGTGCCTTTGGCTTTCAGGAGGAAATTCTGCCACTCTTGTCTCTGGAAAGATGTTGAAACGTAACCTTGAGCATTCAGTGATCAGCAAATATCATCTGTTGTTCCAGCCCCCAGTTTGTCCTGCATTAAATTGCCTTGCTGAATT
>VZUA01016360.1:54944-75674 GCA_013401035.1 Horornis vulcanius
CCAAAAAAACCCAAACCAAAACCCAACAAACAACAGGTCTAGTGGAAAAATAGAATTTTTGCATGACAGCATCTCTTTTTGGGTCAGTAGCAGTGAGCCATATGCCAGGGTATCTAGATGGGTATGATTTCTTCATTCGTGATCTGGAGGAAAATAGAATGTATTTCAGGATTGGCATCTGCATTCTATTCAAAGACCACAAGGATGCTTCAAAGACATGATTTACAGTAAGCTGTTAGTCATAGCTGAGACAGTCACCATTTTGTGATGTGGGAGTGATGCTGATATTTTATATATTCTTTATTAGGTATCCATAATAACACCTACTGTTGATTTCTGTCTTTAAGCCAAGGCAAACAAGACATTTTGGCTTATTGTAGTATAATTGTTGGATTTAATTTTTAATTTTTATAACCTGCACAGTCATGTCACCTGCAGATATTTTTGGGGCAGCTTCTTCCCTCAAATGTGGTGGGTTATTTTGGGTAGTTGGAAATAATCACCAAGTCTTGTGTTCTTAGAAGAACTGCACAGCTTGGTGCAGGTGACTGATGTGCAAATAAAAGACCTGGAGTGATTTTGCAGGAAAAAAAGGAGCAGGGAGCCCTCCATGGTCTTTAATACTTTTATTTGTATAAAAGATAAGAGACTGTGGGTTTGAAGGGAAGGCTGCTGCCTGGTTTCTCCTTGGGAGCTGAACATCTGAAATGCTTATGGTAAGAAAATCTGTGATTGCTCCTTCTGAGCAAGTTTCCCTTGGATCCAAAGCAGCAGTAGTTCAGAAATGTTGCATCGACCTTGTTTTAAATTCAGATGTTGTTTGTATGTATGTATGTATGTATGTATTTATCTGTCTGTCTGTCTGTCTGTCTATTATATATATCTAGAGATGCCCATTTTGGTCCAGTTTTCTAGCCTGATTTGGTGGATACAGTTCCTCAGTAAAGACAGAAGCAGTTTCAAAGCATGCTGCAGTGCATATCTCTTGTATCCCCTGAAGAGATACATTTTATTCTCCTCTAGACCATCAGCTCTACAGCCAGCTCAGCCACCTCTTCGAGGAAAAAAGACCAATGGCCTGAAGGAAAGTTTAATTGTTTAATGAAGCATTTAGAAAACAAATACTAAGTTCTTAATGAAAGAAATGAAAATGAAAAGCACACAGTAGTTTGTTCTTTATCATCCATTAATTGCTTTGTCTTTCCCTGCAGAGAGCACATGTGTTCTGCAGTAGTTGGGCTGATCCTCTTGGCAGACCTTTGATCCAATGTAATGGGGCAGGATCAGGGAGTTGGGAAGGAAACTGGGAATACAAGAAGTAGATGAGATCTGCTGAGAGGTAGATCCAACCATCTGCTATCTGCACATAAGATCACTTCCAACTTTTCAAAGCTCCATCTCTGATGGATTTATTTGTCCTTACAGCCCCCCTTGGCCAGCTTTTCTAGTGACCCAACTTCTTCTCCTTTTTTGCCCAAATTGATTCACTGTAGGTGTCTTGAGTCAAAGTTGTTCTTAGCTCTCCTGGATTTTTTTCCCTGCCGTGCATCCCTCTGACCGACATGGTGACAGAGCAACGTTCCCTCTGCCTCTCACTGTCAGCCATCACAGCCAAACTCTTCTGTCACCTGCTTGTGCTGCCCTGTACCAGAATTCTTACTTAGTATAGGAAGCCACACAAGGTAACACCAATGTTGGTCACATTTTGGAGACCACCTCAGCACGCTCTGGTGGTGACAGCAAATGTGGCACGAGCTATGGTGTCTCACAAATATCAAACCAAACACCAACTCTGTATTTCTATAGATGACTTTTTTGTATCCAGCATCAACATTTCTTCAAGGCAGAATCTGTCGGTTTCTGTGGGCAAATTCATCACTGAACACAACAGGATCATGAACACCAAAGGCTTTTAGAGAGAACTGTAATGTGAATAATTGTCATTATAGCAGCACTTCCAAAATAACAATTTCCAAATGATTTTATAGTTTTGCTACCTAAGTCACACAGTACCCAGGTAGGCTCAAACCAAAGTATTTTGACCTTAGTACATTTGAGCTAAGCCTTTATTGATGGAAATTTTCATGGAACACGTTTTCTCATGGAAATTTAATTTTCTCCATTTAAAGCTGTATTTCTTGCAGATGAAGTGAGTGTACTTGTTCATTGTGAAGATAACAATACAGCCAATGAATTGCATATGCCTGAGTAAACTCTAAACACACAAGCTTAACATGGAATATAAATCTAAATGTCTTGCACATGCTATGCAAATTCAAGACTCTTCAATAGGGCCCTGTTTCACCAAGGAGCTGATTCCAGAAAAGTTTGAAAAAGCAGTGGAATAACTTTAACATTATTAACCCACATAAAGACTCCTGAATATAGTACAAAATCACTCATGTTGATATTGGCTCCCCCCTGGAAAGAAAAAGAGATCAAAGTTTTTTTTTCCCCTGAAAATATTAGCCTTGAGTTTGTTTTCAGATCTTTAATGTAAAATTGCATTTACTTTCTATGTTTTCAAGACTGAGGCATTATTGTTACTCCAGTTCAGTAGGCTTTTTATAATCAGTTCTTATACTCACATTTATTTAGCTGTTTCTGAACGGCAAGGAGAAGATTTTCCCCACAAAAATCGAGGGTTTTTTCAAAGGTGGAAATACCTTAAAGAATTGCACCTTTATGATCATTCCTAGATTTGTTTTTAAGGTTAGAGCCCCATAAAGTATTCGGAAGTAGTTTAATGGGTAAGTTGACACTGACTCAACATAAATTGCTTTGCTCATTTTCTGTTCTAGCATATTGTACTTTTTAGTGCATTATAGTATCGGGTTACTCAAACAAGATGAGAATGCTCATTTCAACAAGAGTAGGATTGAAGCTGGGGGTTTTTTTGAAGAATATTGCACATTGTCTTTCATTGTTACAATTTCAAAATGGTGCCTGTGTATTCATGTCAAAACACGGAGAATTATAATGCATCTTAATGGGATGTATTTATTTAATATCTGCAGAGAAAAACCCAAAGTAACCTTTTCTAATGCATCTTGAGTTTCTGCTTTATATCTCTGTTCATCCTGGACCACCCTGACTCTGGAGTTTACTACTAAAACCCTACCAGTCAATGCAGTGCTTCACTTCCAGACAGAGACTTACATGGGGTGAGAGGGTGTGAAAAAACCCTTTTCTATTCCAATTTTTCAATCTAGAGTTTCTACCTCCTCCACCTCCCAGGAGTGACAATACCTTTCTTATAATCTGCTGGTACTGCAAAAAATCCGGGCACCCCAACTCCAGAGTGACACCAGAAATTCTGTTCACTCTGCTGAGAAGAAATGCTGTAAATTATCCTGGTTCCCCAGAGTCTTGAGACACAGCTGGAAAACCACTGCATGATCCATTCTTCACAAGGCTTAAGAACTGAGGGGAAGCATCTCTGTCCAATCTTTGGCTCCTTTTTCCTGCTTAGAAGAACCAAAATAGCTGATGTGGAAGGAATGGTAAGAGCCAGGATGGCTTCTCTCTGTCCTTCAAAGTTAGGACCCTCTCCTGAAGTCCTGGTGTTGGAGGGGAGGTCTTGCCTGAGTGCGGAATTCAGCTCCAAATGAGTTCCTTACTCCAGGATGTTAATTTCTGTTGAGAATAATTCCAAACGGGCTTATTTAATGAAGTGATTTGTAGATCCTAAGAAACTGCTTTATCTCATCAAGTCCACAGCACAGGAAATCTAATGTGAAGGCTTGGTCCCAGCAAAGTATGCTTGGCTTGAAGAAAAGAATCACACTTTGGAAAAAAAAAAGGAATAATGGAATGTTAAATTAGTAATGGCTTTTGCAGCTTGTTTGCAGTTTGGTCTTTCTATGCTGTAAAAGTTATTTCAGTATTTAATTTCTGGGGCTTAATTTGTGCCTTTGCTTGGGTTATTTTTTAAAGAATTTCTTCTGCTTGGAAGAGTTTGTTTCCTACAACAGAAGAATAGCATTACAATAGATGGTTTGCCTTTGGCTGCCAGAAGCCCCAGCTGTTGGTAGGAGGATATTCTGCACAAGTGTGTAAATAATGTTAAGACTGTCAGGCTTCCTTGAAACTCCACAAAAACACAGCTTACCTCTTCCAAGCCTCCAGTGCAGGAATGTGATTCTCTGTGTGCTACCTTGGCTTTGATAGGTCTGTTCACACACTCCAGTCAGATAAATGCTCGTGTACTTGGCTGGATCAGAGTCATGCAGCTGTGTCTGCTGTGGGCTGCAGCTCCTGTAATCCTGCTCAAACAGTCCTTACTTGAATCCTCTTGCCATTGCTGTGGATATGGACATGGGAAGTTTGAACTCAGTGTGTGGTGCCAAGGCCTGGGCAGCCTGTGCTGAGCCTTAGCCATATATCCTGCCCTCCAGGCAGCTTTGTGAGGTTACATCAGCACAAGCTGTGGGCACAGCTTCCAGGTGCCCTCAGAGAGCTGAGAGTACTTGAGGATACTGCTGGGATGGTCACTTTGTACCCTGTCATGGGGTCAACAGACCTTATTGGGCCAACAGAGGGGCAGAGGAAGAGTTCCACCTGCTGACAGGGCGCTGGTGTCTCCATGTGCTTGTCTCCTGCTTCAGACATCCCTGGATTTCTCCACACCTGAGCTCGTTAGGATGCATACCTCATTCTACAAAAGGGAAGCTGATGTGTGGAGACCTGAGATGATCTGGACAGGGTCAGGAATGCTAGAGCTGAACACTGAATCCAAGCCTCTTGAAACCATGCCAGTACCTCAGCAACAGGGCCACCATTCCTTTGGAGAATATTTTCCTTTGACTCTAGCAGCTTTTGCAGCTGCCTGGCTTTGTAGAGCAGATCCAAGGCTCACTGAAGTCAGTGGGAGTCCACTTACTGATTTCCAGTGGGCTTTGGTTTGGTCCCATAAAGGAGCATTTTTTCTATACACTAGAAAGAACATGCTCCCTTTACCTGTCCCAGTTGTGTAGAGAAGCTGAAGGGCTGGAGATTGGGGTTGTTTGCTTAACCTTGTAAGGACCCCTGGCAACTCTTTGAAAACATTGATAGAAACCAAGGTTATTGTTCCCATCTCCCCACTGGAAATTTCTGCTCCCTCAGAGCACAGCTACATAAACAGCTGATTTGGCATTTAGCACAAGGGAATGGAAATGTCTTGCAGGGTGGTGGGAATGAGTTATTGGAGGTGATGGGGGAAGGGCCAAATCCTTGAAGTAGAGCTACTGGTGGTAGAAGAAGCTGTGCTAGATGCTGAATCCACTGTTTCTGTGGCTGCAGCTTCTTTGAAGAGATGTGAACTAGCAGATGTGGGTGGGAAGGAATCTCCTCAACTGCTAGTAAAATGTATGATCAGTGTGAGTGCTGATCACCCAGTTAACCAACAACTGTAAGTGAAGATTCCCTTTGGTTCCTCAGGGTCAGCACTATCCTCTGCAATTGCCCCAAACTGCAAAAATGTTGGATGGTAATTCACTGCTGTTTTTACATTCCCATATTCCCCCACCTGAGCTAATACCAATTTT
Organism: Horornis vulcanius; assembly: GCA_013401035.1. Taxonomy (NCBI): domain Eukaryota; kingdom Metazoa; phylum Chordata; class Aves; order Passeriformes; family Scotocercidae; genus Horornis; species Horornis vulcanius. The sequence continues at coordinate 60,473 of VZUA01016360.1, forward strand.
TCTTAGCAGACTTGTCTCTGCTCATGAGGAAGTCAATCCCATTCTTTATGAAAGCAGCGCCTTCTGTGGCATGGTTTCCTGAGGTTTCCTCTGTGAGGGAAGGAGAAGGCTGAGCAGAGCTGAACACCATCCTGATGTGCACCAAACCCCACCAAAACTTCAGTTGTATTTCTGTTGACTGTATTTGGCTTTTGTTCTCAGCCAAAGACCATTGAAAGTCATTTAGACGAGGCTGTCTACTGCAACTGCAGTAGACACCAGCATTATTTAAAATTATATACCTGGCCTCAAACCAAAATGTGCTCCTGGCAGGTTTTCTGCCTGTTTGCTGGTCCTGTTGAGGACCCTGAGTCTGGATTCTGCCTTAGATTCTTAGTTAATTGTTCAAGTTGGAGACTTAATTCCTCTGTGGGCCTGGGAGCCCTCAGTAATCAGTGAAATAAAAATAGTTACTTCCCAAAAGCAATTCAGAAATTTAGATGGGATGTAAGTACCTATAGTCTTCAGTAATTTCTACTGAATGTAAAGGGAGTTCAGGACAGGGAAACTCCTAGTTTAAGCAGTTTAGCACAGTGCCTGAAGCTAGATGAGATGGATCTGTGTGCTGGTGACAAGTGATTTCTCATGAACCTCACTAGACTTTCATGGAGCTGCTTAACTATAGATATGTTGTTTAATAGGGAAAAGAGAAATCTGTGGGAAAACAAAGAATATCAATAATCACACATACTTACATCTGGCAATAAAGTTTTTGGAAAAAAAATCAATACAGCAGCTTGTTGCCTTTGAAATGTAGTGTTATTAAAATGTTGAACATGAAGTTTCTATTTTTAAAATAGCAATTGAAAGAAATGCACAAGATTAATAAGACGCTAAATTGAAACCATGTTTGTTCATAGGTAACACAGACAAACACCAAGTTAATGGGGAGGGCTGTGTGTGTGCTCCAGTTTGGGCCACTGCTTGTTTGGTTTTTATTTTGTCTTTCTTAGGAAGCAGAAGGGGGTAGAATTACCTGCCTGTTAAATCTCTTATTTCCTTTCTTAGGCTGTTGTTCAGTGGAGTTTATTAAGCCTTCTGAAACAGCAGCTTATGGCAAGTTAAGACATCATCTGCCACCCCAATACAGAGGGAGTTGCTGATATAAACTGTTCTCCAGCAGAAATGGACAACAGGTCTGCCCACCAAAAAGCCCTAAACACAAACAAGGGGATATATAGCAATCATGTTGGAAATGGAGGTTTGTGTATTGAGCTATTGGCCTGGAAGGGAGAAACCATCTGATACAGGTGTCCAAGAGAGCTGCAGATCTCTGTCTCTGTTGTTGGAGAAGATGCGGCTGAGAATTCTTGTCCAGCAAAAAAGCAGGAGAGAGGAGCTGCACCTCGAGCAAAGTGTGTGGGGATTTTGTTCCAAGGTGACCACAGTCTTATGTTAATAATGACAGCTGCCAGCCCAGAGGATTTGATGAACTCAAGTTCTTTATATTAGACAAAAAAGGGAAATTGAGCAGGGTAGTAGAGTTTTGGTAGGTTGGATCCTGGAGAATAGCTTTGGTTTCATTGGCACTGCTGTGACCATTTACAGGATGTCAAAATCTGTCCCACTGACTGCAGTGGATTTAGGATGACACTTGCCAGCAGCACAACAGTCCCACATGGCTTTTATTTTCTCCCAGATTATTAATTTAGTTTTAAAGTCTAAAAGGAACTGTCTGGGTGGCAGTAACAGAAGAATGAGCACTGGAGGACCTTGTTAGTAGCCCAGAGGAGAATATGCAGATAGTGGCTTGGTTCAAGAATTGTTGGCAGCAGCAGTAAATGTTACCAGCAGGCACTGCATGGAGCTGTGTATGGAATAACCTGCTGTAAATAAACGGCACACAATGTCCAGAGAACATTTACATAAGGGAGAAGTCTGTAAAGTATTAAAGGAGTAAATGTGGAAAAGAACTAAGAACTCTTTGGAACTGAATGACAAGATAAAGCCAGGAGAATTTCTGCTCCAAGGCAGTCTCAGTCAGCTCCAGCAGTCTCCCTCCTTGCCGATTGACCTCCAAACATGTTTCCCAAAACCAGGTTTCTGGCTATTCCTCTGAGGATGTTTGATTTTCAGTTGAACCCTGCATGTCTCATAACAAGCTCCAGGTCTGTTTTGTGGTCATGGTTTGTATTCTATGAATCTTATTTCTTAGATAATGGACATTGGGATAGAGTCAGTGATGAGAACCTTGCGGAAGACCACAGATGTATGAGGAGGGATCTGCTAGTGTTTAAGAAGAGAACATGAAAATCTTTCCAGTTTACTGCTATGATTGCTCTGATTTTATATATGAGCAAGTTACATAGGTTGCAAAGCTTCAATAACTTAAACTCTGCAAAACATCCATATGAATGACAGGAACACAGGTGCAAACTGCCCGATGGCAGCATTGCTAAGTAATTTTTTTTTTTCTGGCCAGAGCTGTCCAGTATTAGAGAAAAATAAACAAAAACCTCAGAATTTTGAATATTAGATGAAGAAACCCCAATTTTTTCTCATTGAGCAGATACCCATTTTCACAGACATTGACCTACTCAAGCACTTTGGAGTCTCAAAGTTATTGTTTAGGTGTTACATGCTTTGGTAGCATTGGTTGGAAAGTAGAACTTTCTCTATTAAAGCAAAATTTGAAGTTTCAAAATGAGTCTGCACGCCCCATCGGGAGATCAGGCACTCAATGAGGTTGGAGTGAGTTGGGCATTCGCTGCGTAGGGAGTATTCTGAGAAGTTTTACTTTGGAAGCGTCAAAACATTTTGATTCTGAAATTGAAAATATGACGTTTGATAGCAGAGATTTTCTATTACCATATTGTAAAGTGTAACAGTGTAAGCTCACTGGGGTGTAACAGTCTGCACACATGGTATGTATTAACATGTTTTCATGTAACGTATGTATGAGTTGAAACAACGAAATACAGTGATATGGTGAGAATAAAACATATGACTCAAGATTAACTTGGGAAGTTAAAACATTCAGCTGTAAAACAATTTGGTTTCACAAAAAATGGTCTTTATTATGCAAAAACTACTACATCAAACTGCTCCTAGCTTTCAACCAAGTTTCATTATTATAAGTGAAACCAGGGATGCCCAACAATTTCCATTGTGGCAGCCTCTAATGCTGTTAAACTTTTACCATGCGTGCTGAAATCATCTATGCTGAGGGCTGCTGCAGGCTGGGCTCCCCTGGAAATGATCGGCAGAAATGCTTCGGCAGTTTCTGAGGCTGAGCACAGGGAAGAACACATGATTTTTCTTACATTAAAACACTACAGCTGTTTCAGAGAAAAGTATAAGAAAGGGTACTGTGGTGAAATTTTTTTGCCTCTTAAGTGTCTGCCCTGGTTTGGCCAAGGTGTGAACTTGTGTCATGTTCACACATTCTTTGTGTAGCTCAGGAGCTCTGTCAGCTCAAGGAGGGATTGGTGAAATCACGGACTCCTGCCTGGTTTTTCATTTCACATTTGCTGCTCAAATATGTGGGCAAAGTTTGGAAGGAACAGTAGCTTCAAGTACTTTGTGTTCTTGATTGATCTAATTAGGTAATTGTGCCTTTCTACTAAGGGAAAACCAGCTGATAGGCAGAAAAGCTAGTCTGGTGCATGGAACATCTGCTGTTCTTCCTCTTCTGCCTTCAGCCTCAAGTCCATGTTTTGAAGCAGGCGCGGTGAGACGATGCTCTCCTCCGTGCCAAAGCAGAGCCCGTGGTGCCAGAGATCTAATCAGGTGGTGACACCAAGGACTGGCAGGGATGCTAGTGAACATGGAAAAGGCAGTTCTCCTGGCTCTCCTAGACATGTGGCTGGCCAGAAGTGAGGTTTCAATTATAAGCAGGGCTAAAGTACGTTTGTGTAAATGACAAATCCATCAGCCAAGGTGTAGATAGTCCAAGAATACATGTGATGGGATTATGTGCGTGTTGCTAATTCATTTAACACAGCTACTCACTTGAGTTTGGTTAATTAAGATGGATGATCCCTTTTGGCTGGGAAGTGGCATCGCTGAACCCAAATGTCTGCTAGAAGCGTAAGATGTTGTGCTTCCTGGGCTGCCGGGTGTCAGGAGTCACCTCAGAGCACCCGGCTGGGGTCTGTGAGGGAAGGGTGATCGGCAAGGTGCAGGTTGTCACTGCTAACATGGAATGGAGTGGCTTGTCAGCCCTGCTGCGTGAAAACAAACCCATTTTTGGAGGATTTCTCAGTGTTTCCGAACAGCGGCGCTGCTGTTCCCTGCCCGGCTCTGGGTGCCTGGGCATCGGTCTCCTTGTGAAGACAGGAGGGGGTTCTTCGAGGCTGTGAGAAGAGATAGGGGGCTCTTCCCTGAGGCCGTGAGGAGAGGAGGGGGCTGCCCGGGTTGTGAGAAGGGGCTCTCCGAGGCTATGAGGAGAGGAGGGGGCTGCCCAGGTTGTGAAGAGAGGAGGGGGAACCTCCCTGAAGCTATGCGGAGAGAAAGGGGCTGCGCGGGCTTTGCGGAGACGAGGTCGCTCCCTGAGGCTGTGAGGGGAGGACGGGGCTGCCCGGGCTGTGAGGGAGAAGGAGCTACCTGAGGCTGTGAGGAGAGAGCCCTCTGAAGAGAGTGAGGAGAGATTGAGGGTTCCTCCCTGAGGCTGTGAGGGGAGGCGGGAGCTCTCCGAGGCTGTGAGGGGAGGCAGGGGTTGCTCCCGCCGGCCACAGCCGGCTCCAGCAGTCCCACCCCAGAGCGCACCTGAGTGCAGCGCATGTACTGAACTAACAATATCTGAAGGATTTTTAATGAACTCCTGCATTTTTGTTTTGCAAATTATTGAACACCTCTCTTTCAAAAAGGTAATGATATTTTGTTTGATTTATTTCTATTGATAATTTTTACCTAAACAGGTATCAATAGTCAGATACTTGCTATGAGTTCTTTTTCCTGAAACCCAGTTTCTTCCATCCAGAATGTCTTGTGGGAATCTCAGTGCCATCCAAGCACGAGCTCCTGTCTATAATTCAGCTTCCTGAAGGAAGGACAAGCTCAGCTCTCATTTGTTCGCACACATCAGGGCTAACTTTCTCCTTTGGGCTCCCAGATTGTCCCAAGGGACTTGCCACTCCTGCCCAGGCCCTCCATGTGGCATGGAATGTAACCTGGTGTCCAGGGCAGGCTGCTAATTACTGCTTTAATTTTATTGTGCTTAGGAGGAGACAGATATCCAACCTTCCCTTACTTATAAGTATGGATCTGAAGAAAGGCAGATAAGGTGTGCTGACAGATGGGACAGCCCGATGGCAAATTGCCCATCAGGTGAGTAAAACCTGTGACTGATGAGCCTCCTGAAAGGGTGATTGTTACTAGAACAATACATGTGGATAGATAAAACTGTGTATCTACATATATATTACACACGTGTATGTGATGTTAACAGGATTAGCTCCAAAAGGGTTTAGAAAAGAAGAAAACTTGTGTTTTATATTATTCCTGTGTATACACTTTCTTACCTAATACATTCTTCATTTCCTCTGGGGGTCTTCTTAAAGAAGTTGCTAATGTGTAAGCAGTACAACTTATAAGAAACCAATGGGAATCTAAATACGCCTAATTTTGGTCATAGGTTAAAAACCCCTTCACTTTGTGGCTCAGAAATGACCTATTATTTTACAAGAAATGAACTATTATTTTACAATAAGAAAATAAAAGCAAGGGTTTGTTCTTAGCTGTAAATACTGCAGAAATTATTTTAATTTTGAAAATGGTAAGCTGTGGTTTTGTTAGCTGTAAATTGCTGCAACTCCATAGCTTTGAAAGGTGGAACAGCTGATTTATATCAGTAGAAAATCTCTCTTGGAGTTCTTGATGTTTTGTTCAGAATTCTTGGATCAGAGTACATTAGAAATCACTGTGGTAGATTTACCATAAATATTCAGGTTCTGTGGTGCATTATTCCTTGAATAATCCCATTAATTTCAGAGGCTTAAAAGTACTCAAGCAGACAGATTCCCCTGGAAAGAGGAAATGCTGATCAGCCTTGGACTATGGTTCTGGGGAGTGTCAGCACAGCCTGACACTTTCCAGTGTGGTGCTGAACTGAGTGCTGTGGCACCAGCTCTGCACCTTATTCTGTGTGTTCTGTTCACCAGTGTGGGGTTCAATACAGCACCTCTTGTATGGGCAAGAGCTTTTCCACTGACTTCATCAGGCATTGGGTGTTCAGGGATCTTGAATGAGATCAAATGGCAGCTAGTAACATAGCCTGGCCTTCTTCCAGCTTTAGTTATTGCTTGTGGTGCTTATACAACCTGTTTGGTACCTAATTTTCTCTCATTTCATAAAACAGAAAATGACTCAGCCATGCTATACCACTTGGTATTTTTTTGTATAATGTCACTTAACTTTGTATTCAAAGGAGCTAAATCCAACAGCCATCCAGTTACTGACCCTTTCTATGTGAGTTTGTGTGTCCAAAGGCTGCCTGTTACCTTTATATGATTGACCAAAATGATTATGAAAGTTCAAATCCTTGTTCATATTGTCTTAAAATGATCATTTTTCAAAATTGGGACAGATGTTTGGTGCGGTTGGAAGAAAAACCTGCAAAACCTGGAACAAGGGTAAGGTTGAGTTTTGGTACTGATGACGTTTCAGAAATGGAGTTGGTTGAAATATTTCCAATTTTAAGATACTGTTTGTCTCTTTAAATATAAATTCTGGGCAAAGGAAAAGAAGTAATAAAGAAAATAACTGCAATAAATAATTCCATTTAGTAGTTTACACGTTTCTGCACTCGTAAGTTTTGAAGAGGGGAAACACAGGTTGATCAGGAGCAACCAAGTGTCACAGGCACATGAGTTTGGTATTGTAGATGCTGAGTTTCTGCCCTGGTGACTGAAGAAGGCAAGACATCCACCATTTGAAGTCCGGTAGCTCTCATCACACCAGGACTTTGCTCCCATTTCTCTCCATTTCTGCCAGCAGTTTGTCCTGCTTGCTGAGTTTTTTCCCTCAGGTTATTTGAGGGAAACAGGTGTTTCCCAGGAAGCCTCAGTGCTCACAGCTCTAATCTCTGTCTCTGGCAAATGGATCCTTTGTGCTGTCTGGAGGATTAATAAAGGGTTAGGTGTTTAAAAAAATAAACAGAGAGTGCAAACAGTGGGAAGGAGTAAAGCTGTGTGTGGCTGATGAGCAATATGATGTCATTTATTTAGCAGAGGTGATACAGTAGTCAGAGATGCCATGAGGGGAAGGCTCCTTTGAAGGAAATGGGAGTTGTGAAGCAAACTGCAGAGGAACTGTTAATGGCCAGTGGAAAAAGGTTGTTGGGTTTGAAGCCTCTGAGCTCAGGTGCAGTGCAAGAGAAGAGGGGCTCATTGTTAAGGCAAGGATCACCACTCCCTTTTGTTCTTTCCCCTGCCCCCCTCCTCCTCTGGCACTACAATAATAATACCTTGTCACTCTTAAGACATGCTGGAACAGATCGTGTTCACTGATGGATGTTCGCTCAATGGATGTACTAAAATGGTTTGTTTCTGTTGATGTATGCCTTTGTAGGCTCCTCTAATGGGAGTGTAAATAAATGAACCCTTCAGCAGGGATTTCTTTCACTGCAGTCCAGTTTAACCTCTGAATGCCTCACTGCCATGAGTCACTCCAAATGCTTTACTTCCTCACATTGCTTCTGCCTTTTGCTGGAGTTTCATGTATTCCATTTGCTGTCCATGTGCACAGGCAACTTGCTGTATGTGGATGCAATTAATTATTTATAATGAGTATTTAGTAAAGCAAGGCTGAGAAATTAGGAGGAACAGTCAAGAAAGGTAAGGACCTAATGTTCACTGAGACATTTAAAAAGATTTCCCATTATTTCACCTAGGGGTGATCACAAGCTGTTGAGATTAATTTCTTTAAAGTTGTGTGCAAGACCTGGTTTGTATGAGGTTGTGGATCATAGAACTGGAACTTTGTTCCTGTGGTCAGTTCTCACAAGTACATAAATACTACAGTGGTATTTTTCCTCAAGACAATGGAACTCAAAGACATCTTCAGAAAACAGCCAGAATGAGTGTATTATAGTGATAAACCAAAAAATAGCTTTTACAGAGAAGGTAGGCCCTACTGTATTCTTCTCTGGAGATTTTTTCACCGTAAGTGTGTGGGAATGAGAGTTTTGAAAGGAGGTCAGCATAGTTTTCACAGCTCTGTTCTAGAGTTTGAAGTGCTCATACTTGGCACAGTTTGCCTAGCCTGGAAGTGCCATAATCCATTATCCTGGATTTAAAGGACCATTTAATGATCACTGACCAAACCCCATTTTTTCAAGTCTCCACTTAAAATGGATTCTCCAGAGAAACTTGCACACCAGCAGCAAGGAGCTTCTGGTGAAGATGGAAATGGAAGGTAACAGGCCTAGTGCTGACAGGGAAATTTCAATTGTTCATGGAAAAGTGACAAAACTGGTTACAGTTTTCCCTCCATTTCCATTATCAGATTAATCAGTCATGGAATAGGATATGCTTGCACAGAGAGAGAACATCACACGGCTACAGAAATGCTCACCAAGTGCAGATATCTGATATGATCCGTGTAACCTCCTAACAAGCTATGTGTTGGGACAACGTTCTGTCACATCATACATCTGCAGCAAAGACAGCTAAAAGCAGCTTTCTCTCACTTCAGTCTCTGGCATGTAGGAGATGCAAATGCCAGATTTTGCCAGGAGACCCAACTATTGACTGAGATCAGCCCTTCCTGAAATGCTTTTGCTGATTCTTGTCTATTCTATCTGGAATTTTCAGAGCAAATGTACTCACTGAGGGAGAAAATCCTCTTTTTCAACTATGCAATTTATTTTTCAGCCTATATGTTTGCTGACCCTGCTAATAAAGTGCTATTTAAAAGCTGCATTCTAGAATGGGGAACATTGTCCCTCCACCCCTTCTCTTATGTATTTATAGTAGTGAAAATATAAGAACTTTATTGGAGGGTTGGCCTTTAAGACACTGCAAGAGAGCATCCAGTATCTCCATATTATTCCTTCATTATTTCTGGTTGCAGTGTAGTACATGCAGCACCAGATGTGAGTAAGAAGAAGAAGGGGTGCAAAAGAGAACTTCAAATGACTGTGATGAATAGTTGAAAGTGAACAGAGGGGCTTTTAAGGCGTCTTTAAAGAAAGCCTAATGCTCTGCTTCCCTAAGCAGCAGGCTGCTGATGATGGAAAAGTCACAGACATACCTGCAGAGATTTGGGAAGCTCTTGTTTCAGTAGGTCTTTACAGCAGCTAAAAAAATAGAATTCCTGTGCTCCTGCCAACTAGCTTGGTGTGTCCAGCTTGCTTTTCTCCTTTCCATTTTGCTCTGTAAGGATAATGTTCAATGACTTGGACAGTGCTGAACTCCAAACCATGTCTATCCTTATTTAGCTGTCCCTCCCAAGACCAGGTCCTGCTTGTGTGTCTGGTACTTTTCCATACTTGAGCAGTGCCATCTCGAGGACTGCTGTTTCCCTGCTGAATTTCTGGTTCTGATGGTGGCATAAAATGCCAGGCCCTGCAAGTCCTGAATCTTCTTTGCCTAATTAAAATAAGTGGTGACATTTTCTTAGACATACACAACCTGCACTTCCCCAATGGCACCCTGAAAATCCAACATTAGTATAAATCAGAAATGAAGATCCTTATGTCCTCTTCTTGCATCACCCTGTTTTCTAACAAGCTTTCTAAAATATTCTGAATTCAGGCTAAAAATTGCTGGCTTTTCCAACCAACAAACTCTTTGATTAATTTTTTGTTTCCTTTTTTGGTAGCATGATTTGAAAAATACAGCAAAAATGTCACAGATGCAAAGGGGTTTTTTAAAGGAATTCTTGAAGCTTTTAAGTGAGTCTGTTGTTTGAGCACAGCTAGAATTGTTTAGAGTGGGATCAAACAGCCTTTGTGCACTTGGGGCTCTGTGGGATCATGTCTCTGAGGGGGATGCAATTTGTGGATGCCAGCATTCAGCTGGCACTGAGCTACTGCTTCATGCTGTCCCCCCATAGGCTTTTCCCCTTGTTCCACTTCTTCTGCCTCCATGGTCATGGGTGTGTTTCAGGACGAGCCCTGAGTGTGGCTGAATCCTGGAGGTGAGGAGGAAAGGCATCAGTGGCAGCCTGTGGGCGTCACAGGGGGCGGGCAGTGAGGGATGTAAAACACGGTGGGTACAACCACGCCGAGCAGCAGCACTGCCTTAACTGAGCATTACCTTGGTTTGTGCTGATTGCATTGATGGAAATGTGCCTCAAAGAGCTTCAGCTCCTAAGTTAACACCATCCTTGTGAGGGTGAATTCATTGCCAGAGCAGGCCACACCTCTTTGCACAGGTCTTTAGGAAAGGGTAAAGCAAATAAGCGCCATGGTGCCAAAATCAGAGCGATGGCTGATGGAGCCCCGATGGGGAGAACAGCCAAACAGCCTGAATGGAATGTCAGTAAGCATGGAAGTTAAAAATACACTTCTCAGACCTTGAGGACACTCTGGGGACTAAGAAGCTATATTGATACTAGACTTCAAAAGTTCCAAATAAATAGCAGGATTTTCTCAATGCACAGAAGTGCATGCTTGTGATGTCAGAGCAATGTTATTTCTGCACTGCAAATCTCAAGGCACATGCCTTAAAAGGCAGTCCAGATAAGTTGCAACTTATTTAATTACATTTATAATTGCTCTTTTTTTTTTCATGTATCTCAGAAACTTAGTTTTAGATTCCTACTGTGAATCCCAAATTTACATCTTTCTGAAGAGAATAGTATTGTCTTTGGGGTAGAGAGCACATCTTGTGTGAGAGCAAGTGATCTTTCACAGGATTAACATTCATTCTATGCTAGATAACCTTGGACAATCAAAGTAGGAATGATTACATTGATTTGCTTTGAGAGATACTTATCCACAGATTAGAGTGAGCCTCTAAAGCCAGACATTTCCTGAATACTACTCATTCTAAATGTTCAGAAGACCAACATGTCCCTCATCCCAGTACAGGTGGCTTCCCAGTGCTCAAACGCTGGACATGCTTTGACTTTTTACTATAGAAAAATGAGAATTATAGATGCCATTACCTGGATAGAAATTTCTGGAAATAACTGTAATTCTGTGTTTTTTCATCCGTCTTACACCCAGGAGTTGCTTTAGTGGATGTATTTTTAACTCACTTAGATTTGTCTAGGATAAGTTGGAAAGATGGTAGTGTATGGAGAAAATATTTTATATCTGGGTCCTTTTGGTCTAATAGCAAAGCTCAGATAGAACCAAAGGCGTGACAAATACCATAAAAGAAAATCAAGTGTACAGATTTTTCTAATAGTAGACAGAGTTTCCGGAATAATTTGCTGTGGTATAAAATCCTCGAATAAAGGTTATAGGCTGAATTAATCAATTACTCTAGCCTATGTGTAGATCAGAGTCGTGAATTGTAGCAGTACTCTCAGAGGTAAAAACCCCAAGCACTGATCTAGAGGAAACTGAAGAGTTTGTGTATTTATGATCAATGCCAATGTCCTGACAAGGAGCTAAATCACATGTGTTTCATGAGTGTCATAAGAGTGGCAGTTGGCTGCTGCTGGAAGAAAAACCACGCTTGTGGCAGCAGAGTTTAGGCATAGGTTGAAGTGAATTAAAATGGCAATCTGCATGGCTTCATGCAAAGGCTTAATTCTGAGTAAATGACTCTCTGTTCTAGATATGCAGGGAGCAGCATTCTCCTTGTGTGATTGTTTCAGTGGAAAAGGGAACAGCCTCGTTCTAAGGGAGAACGAGGGAAATTCCATTTCAGTACATCATATGTTAGAGGACACTTCACTTCCCAGAGCATGAAGAAAAGTGCCCTCTATAACCTGATGAGCATTTTTGATGCAACCAAACTCTTTGCTTGAGGACAAAGCTCAGAAATATTGCTGAGTTTTTCTGTATGCATCCTACCCTGCAAACTCCCTTAGTTAATCTCATCTCTGTGTTCAGTAGGATGTGGGGGCTCTGGAGTGCTCTGTAGCACTAAGAGGAGCTACTTTTAGAGCTGAATTTGAGCTATATTATTGAGAACTCCTCGAAGGGCTGGGCGCTACAAAGTGGGACGCTTGAAAGCCAGGTGCTGGGGAGAGGGAAAGTGCTGCATGAGCAAGAAGTGAGATTATAAATTAGAGTTCAGCTCAGCACGTTTGGAGTCACATAAATAGCTTAGGGGTTTGTAAAAGAACACCCTCAAGGATTCAGAATTACAGCCAAAAAGGAGGGAAAACATAATGCTTTAGTACCGTGTGATTTATGCACCAAATAAGTTTGAATTAGTCACTAATGTGAAGTGGGTTTGGAAAGATTAATAACCCCTACCCAGCACTTATTGTATGATGATCAGCCATAAATCTTTGAGCAAAAGAGGAAGTAGCCAAATCCTTTCTCTCTGGAGATGGGCAGTGCTTGTGCTGTTGTTCAAGGGCTGCCCACTTTGAGTTCTGTTTTTTTCTTGGGTTGAGGCTATGGATTGCTCATGGCAACTTGGGCATTTCCAGCTGGCTCAGAGGATATGTGCTCCAGATGGGCCTGGAAAGGGATGGGATAACTGTGTGGAACTGGGAACTCCCATTTGCCTGGCTCATAGCATTAGAAATGTACAATTCACTCATTGAAATGGGTACTTTTGCCCAGAGAGGGTATAGAAAAGGTGTGAAAATGCTGTAAGTTGCAGACTCAACATTGTTGCTGTTCGTTGTCTGACCATTTTGGTCCTGAATGACTTTTAAGATCTTTTTCCTACTTGTTGTGGTTGTTTGAAGTGGAAAACTTTTCATTAAGGCTAAAATCGTGTTCTAGTTGATGCTTTTCCCATTTGTATTTGTGCCAAAACCAATATGACTTTTGATTTCTTCTGAGCATCTGTCAGCTGGTGACCCACCACACCTTCTCTTGTGTGGCCTATATAAACCAGTGCCGACCGAAGCTTCAAAGAGTGATTTCCCTCCCTGTAAGACCCTACCTCACGCTTATTTCCAATAAACTGCCATCCTCCCAATTTTCCACAGGCAACATGTAATTGAGCAGTAACCTCAGAGTATGAAAATCTGTGTGGCAGATGAAAAAAACATCATTAGACCAGAGGCAGCTGGAGTGCAGTCATGGAGTGTAAGGAGCTCAGCTCCCATAGAATCTCTTTCATGGATATTTAAAGTTTAGGACAAAAAAACCTGTTTGACAGAGGTGAAATTCTTATCAACCCAGGGAAGAGAGAGTGATCTTTGAGGAAACAAATGTTGAGGAGGGCAGCTAGGTCAGACAAGTGTGAATTCCCTGTAATTCCATCTGAACAACCAGATTTTCTTAGGTTGTTGAGGGCATTGTGTCCCAGAAGATGCAGAGTCCATAAGACACAAGGAGTCCTCTCCATGGCAGAACAGGCTGCTGCTGTGTCATAAAAAGAAATCTTTTGTTTCATGCAGCCTTTATTATTTTAAATGAGTGTTTGGCATTGTTTTGTTACCTGAATTTACTCAGCTGATATTTAAAGCAACTTTTGCTCCAAACTTGCTGGACAAGCTGTAATCGTTCTCCATAAAACATCCCAGTGGGCTGAAGCACAAGACAGCGAGGGACCTACATTCAGCACTTGTTCTACAAGTCCATCCTTAGAAATGTCCAAGCCTTCCCTTCTCTGAGAGTGCACCAAGGAGGTTGTTGTGGTTGCTGGGAAGCCAGGAGTGGGGATTAGAAGTGATACTTGCTCTTTTCAGCTTAGCTGAGCAGGCCTAGAGAACCAAAGTAGTTCCTAAACCAAGAGTCACGTGTGTGCCACCATAGCTGTTTCCCAGAGAAGTTGTTCCATGTGGCTCTTTTCCCATTTCCAATGTGAGAACAGTGCCTGCTTGCTTCCAAGAGGACCTTGGAACAAACTGGAATATCCACATGAAAAATCAAGCTAGAATCCTTTTAGTTTAGTCTTACCTTTTCCAAGCTGACATGGTAGTACTTGCAAAGCTCTTCAGTGAATCTTTTCAAGAGTAGGCTCCTGGCAATAGTTTTGGGAATAATGATTGTGGAACCAGAACCATAAAAGGCATTAAAATACTCTTCCTAAGCACACTTCCCCTGTGCACATCTGTGGAATGTGATTTTGAAATGCCTCAAATTCACACTCACACAGGATCTGTCACTGTTCCCTGTGACCTTGATCAGGAGCATTTCTCTTAATGCCTGTTATACTTCCAGATAAGCAGAGCACCTCCCATTGACCCAGGCAGGTCATTATCCTCTTCCCTTTTATCAGGAATCCTTCAGCCAATTAATCACACACTGCTCTGCAATCTTGAGGCTCAATTATGCCTGGACAAGTGTTGCTCAGCTGTTCCCTCTGCTACAGATGTGACATATCCTGAGATTAGCTCCGATTCACAGAAGTCACTGATTCCCTATCAGGCGCTAGGAAAAGCAGGGCCGTCTGGGAGGGAAGTGACACCATCTTGGAAGCATTTTATCACAGAGTAAGTGGAGATGTCTAAAAAATCCTGCTTGCCACCACCACATCACAACAAGTCCTTCTTACTGGCTGTTGCCTCTCAGAGAGACAATTTACCAGTATTTTCTAGATGGAGATGTCAGCAGACTAATAAACTGTTAGTAGTGCACCGATGACAGACAGTAGCTAGTTCTCCTTTGGGTTAGTAGATAGCTTAACTTGGAATTCCTGTGAGAAACCTATTTTCTCCTCTTTCATGAAATCCTGTTTTATGCACATCAAATAGCTTCTGGTTTTATTTTTATTTTCCTGTTGTTACCATTTGGTTGGGATACTCCATCGTGGATGTGTGCGTGTGAAATAGTTTGGTGGTATTTTTCATTAGTCTAAAAATTCTCCCTTATGTTTTTTGTTTTAGTTGTTGGCTGTTTGGTTTGTTTTTTTTTTTCAGTAGCTGTGGCTAAACACACTTAATTGTTTTAGAGGGCCTGGGTCAGAGTACATTATGTGGCCCCCAGAAGTACTATGGGACACCCACTGAAACTATGAGCAAGATGTGCCTAATCTTGGCACTGTGATTCTGTGTTTGTGAAGTTGCTCTTTGTAATCATTTTCAGCTACACAGAAGCTCAGGCAAACATTTAGTACAGATGCTTGCAATTCTATAAAATTGTGTTATTCTCTTAAAAAATGGCCTTCTGATTTCTATAAGCAGACCTTGTTAAAAT
>VZUA01016376.1:0-17705 GCA_013401035.1 Horornis vulcanius
AAAAAAAAAAAAAGTTGTGTGCTCCCCAAAGCCATCACAGAACACAGCCTGCAGTATCTCTTCTCTTGTCCACATAAATCACTGCTTTAGCATGTGCAGCAAATGTGAAAGAATGCATTTATACCCAAAACACTCTCCTCTCCCCTTCCCTATAAAAGCAAACTTCCCCACTTGTGCTCCAGTGCCTGTTCTCAGGGAGCATCAGATGCACCATCACCTTCTGTGTCTCTTCCTGACTCTTGTAGCTTTATTTAGGTGTGGCATTTGGTAACAAAGCTTTGCCCTGGACAGCTGGAGTCTGGCAGCTCTTGTGGGAATGGAGGTCCTGAATCTGCCCTCTCCAGACATCTCCTTGCTGATTTGGATTCCTCTCTTCCCACCCCTCATTGGCTTTATTTACCCCAGAATCATCAGGGATGCTCTCCAGCCACTGCAGTTAACAGAGCTGAATGGTTTTTCCTGGGCCTCAGACCAGTAGCCCAGGTCTGCTGACCTTCTTGTTTCCAGTGAATAAATACCAGCTGATGGGCCAGGTTTTGATCCTGGAGCTTCAGCTGATTGATCTTTCCCTCTATTTGGCTTCTCTAAATGTTTTTTATGGTAGCCCTGAGCATCTGAAGGTAGCAGAGGTGGTACAGCACCATGGGCAGAGTGGGTCTGGTGCAACCTGGTGTTCCCAGCTGTAAATAATTGCACTGAACTTGGCCCTTGGGTGCCTGTGGGCTTCAGCACCAGCTTATGTCTCTTGTTGATACTTAAGTGTCTGCTGGGCCAGACACCTAATATTATTAGCAGACACTAAATAGGTCTCTCTTATTTAGTGGCCTTAATTTATTAAATCAGGCAGAAGTGCTCTCGGAAGAGGAGTGCTGGAAAAGGGAGCAGAGCAAGCTGTGAGTTTCTAATTTGCTGGATCAGGCCCCTGGAGATCCATGTGATCTGGTGCACTAGAGGCAGTGCTATTGCAATGACTCATAAACAGATGTGCCCAATTTACATTGCAGCTTAATACCTTTGTTTTTTAAAAAATTGGCCTTTTAAAAAGACAAATGTGTTAAAGCAGATGTTTCCAGTAAAACAAATACTTATGTGATTTACAAACAACTTCCTACCGCCAGAACTCATTAGAAAATGTGGAAAAAAGAAAAATGGTTCTGTGTACCCAAAAAAATCTCAAAATAAGGACATAGCAAGGCAGTATTGCTACACACCGAACAAAAATTACTGCTGTGCTTGGGTTGGAATGCAAGAGCTGAGAGCCTGATTTCAGTTGCTAATAACTAAGGTTCACCCTGATAGTTGCATACATTAAGGAGCAGAAACCGATCTGTAAAAATACTTAACCAGCTTCTGTTATGTAGAATACAGGGCAACTTTGTTCCCATTATATGGGATTGCCTGGAGGCTCCTAAATCCCCTCCAGCACATTGAAACCCACACTGGGGGACTGGAGGGCTGCAGGATGGCACTAACCCTAAAGCAGGGCTAACAGATGCAGCCCCTAGGGCAAGCCCTGTTCTGAGGGATCCCTGGCTGGACATCTCCCCACAGCAGGATGGGATGCACAGGGGGATACTGCCTCTGCCTTTGCTTGACCTGCAGCTCAGGTGTGCCTGTTCACCTGCTCCTCCCAGTTTTGGGGAGGGTACTGAGAAACTGTAATTGTTTCTGGTCTCTCTGAATTTGCTTGCTGCTCAGCTCCTGCTTGCCCTGCAAGCTCAGCACTCCTGTTACAATTCCACACCCCATGTGGTCTTAATGGGTTTCCCAGGCCGCAGCTCCAGCACAGCCACCATTCTTTGTTAGCTGCAGGGGCTGGCAATCCCCCTTTGCCTTCCAGCTCTCTGCAGCACAGGTATCATATTTTTTTAATGCACTTATCACCTATTTTATCCAGTCTTTTGTTGCAAAAGAAACAGTGGCAGCAGATGTTTCTGGGTTGGCAGGCTGTTCCTCTAAATCCATTGTGAGTGCCCTGGGCAAATGGCTCGTCCAGCTTCTGAGAGGACACAAAGTCATCCAGACAGATGGAAAGAGGGAGAGGCATCCAGCAAGCCTGAATGGAGCAAAACAGGGGAATCAGGAGGCAGAGAGGGTTTTGTGTCTTTACTAGAGCATTGCAGGAGAGCGACCGAGGCTGTGTCATATGTGTGGATTTATTCCAGTGGAGGATACCAGCTCAGCAAATGCTGCAGTGAGGGTGGTGTCTGGAGCATTTTGGAGCACCCCTGCATGTTGGAGTGCCTGCCCATTGCATTGATCTGCTTCCCATGGGTCTGCTGGGGATGCCTCTTGCAGCTGGAGAAGCTGGGAGGATGGTGCTGGAGGACATCTCACCCAGGATCTGGTCACACAGCAGCACACAAAGAAGCAACAAGGATGATGTGAGGAGCTCCTGTTACTTTTTGGCACGTGGACATCCCATCAGGGGTATCCAGTTTGTTATAAGGAAAAATGACTGCTGATGTCAGAGACTCCAGAGGAGTCCTTAGAAGTAGGGATTGAGCAGATGCCCTGAAGGGTGGCTGTGGCATGGGGCTGCCCCTCGCCCTCCCAGCTCCCTGGTGTGTCAGCTTCCCATGCCTTGCCATAAAGAGTGATTCAGAGCCAAACCTCAAATGGCTGCTTCTCAGGGGGGCTTGCTGGGACATCTCCAGAGGAATTACAAGTGTCCTGGGGGGAGGATTCTGCCACTTCATGGTGGCTCAGGGCACTCAGAGGTGCTTTTCTCAGCTCTTCCATCAGTGTTCCTGAAACCTTGTCACAGCCTCGGCTCAGTTTTAGCCATGAATGGAGGCTTGTGCTTGGCTCTCAGGGACCAGGAGGTTTCAGTGCTTAATTAATTTCTTCAAAGTGGAGAGTGCAATTAATAATGCCTGTGGTGTGCTTTGAGACCCTTGGGTCTCTTGGGCAGAGTGGAATCTGGTTTGGTCTATGAAAATCACCACTGGCCAGCACCACAGGCCAGGCAGGGCCATCTCAGTGTGGCCACTCATCCAGTCACTGTGCTGGGGGGTCTTTTGGTCTCCTGGTGCTGTCTTGTGGAGGGCCATGGGCAGATGTAGCCCAAAAAAACATCTTATTTCCTCTCCATGCTGACAGTCCCCAGTCAGTGCACATTATCCTGGTGGCAGGGAGCCAAATGGAAAAAAAAAAAGTCCCCTCACTCCTTAAAAAGGGGGCATCTCTGTCTTCTTCCCTGCTATGCCCACACAGACTTTTGTGATTTGTTCCTGAATTCCCTTTCTTTTTCAGCAATTTCTTCAAAGAGGGAAAATTATCACTAGTTGCTTTGTGCTGGCTTTAGAGCAAACCATCTTTCAAAGTCTAGGCAAACTGGGTTAAAAATTAATATATTTTGGCAGCTTAGGAGAGCTAGGCAAATTTTCTTCCTGATATCTATAAAGCTTTTTTTCCCCTTACTATCAGCATTGTTTTTGTGGATATTAAACATGAACATAAGGGAGAGTGAAACAGATTGAAGGTATGTCGAGTTCCAGCACAATCAACTGCCATTATTTAAAGAAGATGCTCTTAACCAAGTCTTTAAAATTCCCTCCTCATTTATCAGTTTTCAGGTGTATAACTCCACAGAATTGCTCCCTGTCCTACCCCCTTGTGACACCATTGCTCACGCTCTGGGTGATCCACAGACATTTTACACCACCAAGCATTAACAGAAATAAATTAACACTTTAAAAGCATAAATGTTGTATTTCATAGGAGTCAGGCAGGATATTTGGAAGGGAAAGAAATGTAAATGGAATGAAATTCTTAAGCAAGATTATTGATATGACAGGACTAAAGAGCTTGGGATTCTGTGAAAAGTGCCTCTTTTCATCCCTCTAATAAGTCCATTACTTGCACTCGGGAATATTTTAAGGTCCTTTTCATGCTGAATCTGGAGTTGAGCATGCTTTGCATTTCAAGCTTTGTCTATGAATCAGTAGAAGCCAAAGTTATTTCTGCTTTAAAATAACAGGAGCAGGGAACAGCTAATCTCTTTTCATTCTGAGTCCTTACATTATTTTACTGGACA
Source organism: Horornis vulcanius (assembly GCA_013401035.1). Lineage (NCBI taxonomy): Eukaryota > Metazoa > Chordata > Aves > Passeriformes > Scotocercidae > Horornis > Horornis vulcanius. Next base: position 4,040 of record VZUA01016376.1, read on the forward strand.
GAGTTTGTGTTGGCTACAAAACAGGGCATTCACAAAATCTATGAGAAGGAATTTAGTCTAAGAATGAAGCCTAGATTGCAGTATGCATAAAGACTCCTTTTCCTAAGGCCATTAAGAAATTCCAAATCTGAGCTATTTTGAACAGTGACATTAAATTAGCCTTGCTAATTCCAGTAATTCAAGCCGATAGGAGTTTACAAATCTACTAGATGAGGCCTTCCCATAATTACAATCTCAATGTGCTTTTCAGCTAAGGTGAGTTGGCACAAAGAAGAAGATAAATAAATAAAAGGGGGGAAAATGCTCTTTCTGTTCTGGCTTTAGAGATGAATATCTCTAAAGAACAGTTAAGCGGCTGTATTGCGCCAATAAGACATCCCCTGCCCTGGACTGGCAAGTTCATTTTGCCTCTAATGTGCAAGTGAAATGCAGAAGAGAGACTGGATTTTTCCCCTGCTTTGTTTTTCCTGTTGTCTCTTTACAAAGGAGAATTCATGCTGCTGGTGCTTGTAGTTCAGTTTTCAGTTGTTTATTTACAGGTGGTAATTCTTCCTGGGAAAAGAAAGAGTGTGACTGGTTGCCCTCTTTTGTGGGCAAAAAAATAAAACAACCCAACCTTTGGTGGATAAATCCAGGTTAGAGCAGGTGAAACAATGATATAAAAATGCAACCCTTACTATTCCTTTGTACAAAGATGTTGATTTGCAGATCCCAAAACAGCTAAACATTCCCAGTGTGATGAAAAGGTTTTGAGAATATGTTTTCAAAGCCATAAGGCACAAAACATAAAACAAATAAAATTGAGTGCATTATATTAAAAGGGTGTTAATTTTATTAGAACCAAGCTGAGGTAATATAAGGGTGAACCTAAGTATTCACATCAGCACTTAACTCAGGCTGCAATGTTCATAAAATGTCCTTTTGATCAAGCTGTGTGTGTTTTGATCCTTATTCTATGAGCATCATTCAAAGTGACCTAACTGTAGCTCCAAACAGGCATCTGCAGCTGCAGAAGTCCTTGAGCAATAACAGGTCAGGAACTTGAATGTGTGCTCTGCCGGGAATGCTAATATTGCAATCCCTTTTTGTTGTTGTTGTTCCAAATAAGAAGGAAAGGACCAAAACTCTCACGAAATAAAAACTGACAGAAAATTGTCCTCCCACCATCAACTGTGGATACTTGCGTCAAAATATTAAATGAAATTACAAGTCTAATCTATCAGAATAATAATGGCATGGCTGCTAAATAATTTTATATCATCCCCACATAGGTGTTTGACCTTTCTCTTCTTGGTAGCGTTGTCACCACTGGCACATTGGTGCTTTTTAGAAGACCACCCTGATTTAAGAGGATGTTTTGCTGATGGTCACCCACAGGATTGGGTGCAAAGTCCTGCAGCTCACAAAACCATGGAAGCACATTGCACAACCACATGGTGCCTATTTGGAGTAGGGATGGACCAAAACTCCTGCAGGAGCCTGGCAGTCGTCCCCCTCCTCTCCCTGTTGCAGGCAGGCTTCCTACCACTGATGCACCCTGTCCACAGGCTCAGGTATATGCAGCAGATTGATCCCCAAAATTCTGCTTATGGCAAAGTCAGGTAGAAACAGCTCTGCTGTTTTTAGGGGCTGGAGGTAGCTGCTTTTGCTCCCCAAGGCTGGGATAATGGCTGGGAAGGAGTGAGGTGGGGTGGGGGGGCACAAGCAAGACTTTTTTTCTGAGGCAGTGAAGAGATGGGGGAGGCAGAAGTGCAGTTCTTAATTTCCAGGAAATTCTAATCGTTGTAATCCATTTCAGAGAGGATTTTGTGATTTTGAAGGGATTTACAAACTGGATTACATAGCCTTTTTATTTTGATTTTCCACTGTGATTGTGACATTCCTAAGAGAGAGCCATGATTTCTTCAGATAGGATGGAGAAGGAGGCATTTGTGGGCTTGGACCTTGGAGCCCTATTGAGTTGTCACCTCCTTGTTTCACTCTTTGCTGGGTCCATGGAGGTGTCCCCAGAACAATTTGGATTGTCCCGCATGTGTCCTTGTGCCTGGCACCTTCTCGTGGCTGTACAAGCTGACCCAGGGAGATTCCAGGCAGAAGCTCAGGGCCAATTCTCTCCATCCTTTGCTCCCTCCTTCTGGAGTGGGAGCAGTCCAGGTGGTCTCCTTGATCTCCAGCATGGTCCCAAGCATGACAGGGAGGTCCTGGGCCCCCAGGAAAGTGTAAGTGTGATGGCAGAGGTCCAGCACAGCCCAAGCACTGCACCCACAGTGTCCTGGTGCTCAGCAGGGATGACACTGGGATTCCCATTGGAACTGCCACCACCATTCAGATCCAGCTTTCAGCACCATCATTCCACCAGTGCTTTGGGGTCAGGGTTTGCTCTCGGCCTGGGAGGGAGGCAGGGAGCAGAAATCAGCCAGGGTTTGTGTCAGATGTTACAGGCACCCAGTGAGCAGCTGGGTTTAATTTGGGTCTTTCTCCACAGCCATGCAGTGCAAAGTCAGGTCCTGGTTTCTGACTACAGAGGCTGTTCCTGGGGCAGCTTCCAGTGCACAAACATGTCCTGAAGCTGTTAAAACACTCCAGCCTATGAACCAAAACCTTTGTCTATATAAAGTGGAAAAGTTGGGTACGGTGATGTTTCCCAGGACCTTCTGCATTACCCCATTTTTATAGGCTGAAGTCACTTCAATGTTGTTTTAATGCAGGTCCAGGATTTTATTTATTTTTTTAATTTGTTTATTTATGCAGGTTAACACAATGAAGAAAGCCAGGCCATGTTGTTGGCACTTGGCTCCCTTCCCTTGGCAGCTCTCTCACCTCAGCTCCTGCTCTATGCAAAAATTCCCCTGGCATGGATGCAGGGAGCTTGCTGTCCATCCATACCAGTGATCCTGGGCAGTGTCAGAGCACAAAACCTCAGGAAGTTTCTCCAGGAGCAGAGGCAGGCTGAGCGGAGGAGCATGGAGTATTACCATGCTTGAGCCTACCTACCAGCTCTACTGTGTGCTGAGCTGGTATGTCCATGCACAACCCAAATTCCTGGGTTTCAATCTGAAATCTCACTTGATATATTTCCCTTGGCACCACAAGTTGTAGCCTGGTGGATGTCCAGGGATTTTTCACTGAGTCTACACTCACATTGCACAAAGTCTTTGTCCCTTCTGATTGAAGAGACACATTCCAGGTTGCCTGCTTGAAGCAGGAATGCCACAAACCCCTGGCCTCTGTGGCCTGGGCGCTTTCAGGTTTGGTTTCCACACACAGTGAGTCACAAAAGAAGTTTTCAGATGTTCCTGGGTGCCGTAACACCACCATGAGCTTTCTAATCAAGCATTGAGAAATATCCTTCTGCCTTGAGGGCTGCTTTTAGTGGCTACCAACTGGAAGGCAGCGACCATTGCATTTTCCTCTGGACTGCATTTTGTCAGGTCCTGCTACTACCTGAATGTCCTGAGCTTAGAGAGTTGAAGGCCAGCTTGTAGCAAGAAAGAGCTTCCTCTCCTGGTCATACCCAAGAGATTTTGGGGAAGAAAACATGAAGAAGAAAATTTCAGTTAGATGGGAGCATGCTGTTTTCTGTCATTAGAGATAATTTGAAGCATTTAATTTTGCTCTGCTATCATTGAGAACCTTACTTCCCAAAATCAAGCCTGTACAGAGATGTCTCAGGTGGCAGCAGAGTGATCAGAAGGGACCTCTTTGTGATTTAGATCTTGAAGTTCTCCAAGCAGGAAGAAGATGAATCCACATCTGGGTAGGCCAAGGTACTGGGGGGATCTGCAGGACCATTGCTTGATCCAGTCCTGTATTGCTGCCATTTAAATAATTTCACTTCTATTCTTACTCTTCTGCTTCCAGTTAGTCCTCTTTTTATTTGTTGACTCCTGTCTTTGTAGGTGTTTTTGGCTGTGCATATTTAGCTCTCTATTTTTCAGTGCTTTTCTTCTAAGCTCCTTTAGATAGCAGCTCTTCTTCTGGACTGTTCATCTGGACATCAGACCAGGGTAATGCTGCTCATCACCAAAGCAGAACAACTCTGGCACTTTCAATTAATAATGCTAATAAGATTTGTTAAATTTTAATAGATTACATGAGTGCATTTTGCTAAACACATTTTTGTGGCTCCGCTTCACAAGTACAATTCAGAAACTCTTTCACACTCTGCCAAGGGGAAAACAAGGAATACAATTGCAGATGCCACATTCTTTTCAGAGTAGATCTAGAACAAACCAAGGAGCAAAGAAGAATGTAAGAAGTATGTTTTCAAAGTAAACATAGGCCCAGGTACTAGATGATGGCTGTTCCTTGCCACCAGTCCCTGGCCTAGGTGGGGGGAAGGAGCAATTGCTGGAACTGGGGTCATGGTGCAGCCCCTCTGCCTATACACTGTGTTGGGTTTTGAGGGTGTTTTGTCCCTTCACCCCATCAAAAGCTTGAAGATGTGTGTGGAGAGACTTTTGTGGTAGTATTGGAGGTTGGGGAGCCAGGGTGTGCATACTGGCTGCCTCTCAGAGCCCATTGCCCCGTATACCCCAAACAGCACCCCTAGTGTGGGACTGAAATGGAGCTTCCTTACATCTGGTTCCCCCCAAATCAATTTAATGCTGCCTTCCAGAGAGCACTGATCCTAGGGGAAGATCCTCCCCCGTCAGTCCTGGGTTTGTGGTGGTACCTGTGGTCTCTGGGTCGCTGGTGGACACGTGCTGCAGGCCATGGGCCATTGGTAGCACATTAGCAGCCGAGAGGTGGCAAACAGGCAAACGAGGGAAAAGTCTTGGTTTGCAAATCAGCAATCCCAAACCTGATTCCTTTGGGTTTCTGCCCAGGAAGTTGGTTTTACCTGTTGCTGCTGAGCCATGCCAGGCTTTCTTGGCCATGTTGCCCATGACAGCAGGGTGATGTTGAGCTGGATTTTTTCTTCTATTTTTCCCAAATCCATATTGCCAAGAGCCGCACCTCCTAAATTGCTGTGGAGGAGGTGGAAAAGCAAAGGCACAAGACCATGCACATGCTGCACATCCATCTCAGTGATCTATGCCAACAAAAGCACCACAGCCAGCCCTGGCTCAGAGCTTTAATTACACACCGGCGCGGCCGCACCTATGGCTGGGCTGTTGCCGCTCGTTGTGCAAGAAGACAACTGGCAAACCTGTTGGTGCTCCAGGATTTTAATGGTAATAAGCCAGAGGGCAAAACCTCCCTGATGAGATGAAACCATGCTTGGCTAGGTGTTTGGAAGAGCTTAAGGTGTTTTGGAGAAGCAGAATGTTGGGAATCTCGGCTGTATCCATGCAGTTGAGTCTGCTGATGCCACGTAACCCAATGGATGGTTTCAGGTGTTGACTTTGGGGAGGCAGAATTGTGTTTCTAATGTGAACTGTTTGCATGAGAAAACCAGATAACTGCAGGCTGAGGTGAGCAGAGTTTTTGGTGTTCCAGCAGGAAATGTTTGGGGTGAAATTGGACTGTTCTTCTACATTTCATGTGCAAACACCTGTGAGAGTGAAATGGTTGGTACTGGAGAGAAGGAGAGATTTGGGACCAAGGTCAGGCAGACCAGTCTGTGGAATCACAGGCTCTTATGCTTCACCTTGTAATGAGTCAACAATTTGGGCTTGACTCAAACATCTCACACTTTAAGAAATCTTGTCCTGTTTTGAGACAGCCAGAATACTGCATCTATTGGCAACTCCTTCCCCCCACTGAAGATGCTCACTGCTTAAAAAAATTAAACAAAGCAATGCACTCTAGAGACTGTCATTTTCAGTGGCAATGGTAGCTTGTGCTTTCCTGAGAAAAAACAGTCCTGAAGGGAAGATGCAGGCAGATGCTGGCAGATGCAGACGCTTGCCAAGCTGTCCTACCTGTCTGTGACATTGCTACTTAATGTGTTTTGCACTCACTGGGAACATGATCCACTCCCTTCACTCCATTCCCACAGTGTTTCCATCATCTGCAAACCAGGGCCATCACCACAGCAGCCCTGTTGGCTGAGCACGCTGCGTTATGCTTAATGGTTTCACCTGTGTCAGGATCCCCTCACACCCGTCACGGCTGCACGAGGCACTGGCAGAGCTATCAAGTGCCAGGGGGAGGCAGTTTCCATGCCTGGCCATCCATTGTGGCTCTGTTACTATATTGGGTCCATCGCTGGAACCATCTGCTGGGGCAGGCTTGGCAGGCAGGCAGCCCAGATGCCTGGCTGGGAGATGACATTCCCTGGCTCTGGGCTCTGGGCAGCAGCTGAGCCAGCCTGCGACAGCAGGGCTCTTGGAGGTCATTTGCCAGACATTTGCGAGCAGTTCTTTGCTCAAGGCCATGTTGTCCTTTTTGGGGTTAAAAGGGGTGTTTTGGTAGGCAGCACTGCATTTGGCAGAGGAAAGCCTATGTGCCAGTGCTCTTCCTCCCGGCTCCTGCTGTGCCAGCTGCCATGGGACATTTTACCCCAACTCAAACCCAACTTTCTCCCAGTTCAGCCGCACTTTGTAGCTGTCTCCAAAGCCGGTGTGGTTCAGCAAGGAGAGCTTTCTAATGATTCCTGCCCAACAAGCTTGTGCAGAGTCAGTATGCCCAATTCTAGCCCTAATCCATGGGAAAATGCCGCCGCTTTATTCTGTGGATGCGGAAAGCGCGTGTTGTAGAGCTGGCGCCGGGTTTTGTCAGCCTCACTGCGAGGCCATTGAAGCTGCTGCCGTCCTGGGAGCACAGCACAGCAGCTTTGTGTTAGAGGGGCTTTGGTTACAAAAGATGCTTCCGGAGGGACCGGCTTGTGTGCGGCTGGAGACCTTTCACCAGCTGTGTGAGGATTCCGGGAAACGGCACGGCACGCTCGGCTTGCGTGAGGAGGGGGAGAAAAAAGCAGAGCTAATGATTGACTATTATTTTAAAGGGATTATCTAATCTGCAGCCCAGAGGACAAGAGGGACCAAAATGAGTGAAGATTGAATTCGTAATTAGTGCAGATTGTTGGTAATACCCCCTGGACTCTGATTATAAACAGAAACAGATTTTTCTAGTTTCCTGCCCTCCCCTGAAAGTCTTCGCAGGCCAAAGGGCCACTTTGTACTGAGAAACTGATGCCAGTGAATTGGGTGATCAGAGCTGGAGTGGTGGAGGTGTTTAATGCAGAAGGTGGCTGGGTAGAGGGGAGGCAGAGGAGTAGCTTCTCTCAGGTTATTTTGTAGCGTAAGGCAAAGTTTTGGGTGGAAGTGGCCAAAATGGAGTATCTGGAAGGCTAGTTTCTGATACCCACCAGCCATCCTGCAGCTCCATCCCTGATGCCTAGGCTCTGTCACTCTGGGGGGCTGTGGAGCAGAGGTGCAGGGATGTGGAGGTGATCATGTCTAACCAGGGATCCTAACGAAAGCTGGAAATCATAATGGAGCCCTCTCAAGAACTACCTGGTTAGCAACATTTGCTAATATGGATTCCTGGATTTGAAATATGTTTATTATCAATAATATAAGCAGTAAGTTATTGTCAATAATATAACTAGGCAGAAACTGATGCACAAAAAGCTCCATCTGAATATGAGGAAGAACTTATTTATTGTGCAGTGACTGAGCAGTGGAGCAGGTTGCCCAGAAAGGGTGTGGAGTCTCCCTCACTGGAGATATTCAAGAAATGTCTGGACTCAGTCCTCTATCATGTGCTCTGAGGTGACTCTGCTTGAGCAGGGAGTTTGGACCAGATGATTCACTGTGATCCCTTCCAACCCTACCAACTCTGTGATTCTGTGAGGCATATTTTTAATGTTGTTATTGCCTGGATTGGCTGGCTGAGGTCTGTTAGAGACTCATACTTTTTATCTTCTTTTCCTCTGATGTAGCAAAGGTCATTAGAAGTTAAGTGAAAGGGATTTGCAAGGGTTACAGATACATTATTAATACAAAATAAAAGAGGTTTGGCTAAATCCATCATGCCTAAAGATTGGGCAGAAATAAGGAGTAGGATACAATGGAAGGAACAGTGAAAACAAACGGCACACCCAAGCACTAAACTTCTGAAGCAGTTAAACAAGGTGAGGAAAATAGCACTCTAATCTCTGATGACAACAGGGTTTCTGTTCCCTTCTCTTTAATTTGGCCAGAAGGCAATAGTGAGAGAATCCACATTTGGGTGAAATGCTGTGATTTTAAAAATTACCCTTAACTCAAGTTGAGATGAAATCCCAGAATTTGAAAATTTCCCACATGAAGAATGTGTTTGGAACACTCATTTTGGTACGTCCTGGCTGAACATTTCCAACAGGATTCAGCTGCTGCATTGAAACCCTGCAGGAACCTGAATCTCATAAATTACATCCCAGAACAAGACCGTAAATGGGGCCATGAAAACCCTTTGTGCTGTTAAGGACCTTGCTGAAACACTCTTTTGTTTCAAATTTCTTTTCTAAAGGGAAGGCAGGAGTAGTTACTCAGTTCCCAGGGACTTTCTTAGTTTTGCTAGGATGTCCAGAAAGAGAATATCCTGCCCCAAACACTCTCATGATCACTGGTCTGGAAGCGTGTGGGTGCCTGATAGTACTGTGACCCCACAGAGCATCTTTTAGGTTTCAGGAGGCTTTGTAATGTGTGGAAATACCTTCCAAAACACACTTGGGCAGGTTGTGATCCAACATTGTGCTAGCTGAGGAGTCTTGTGTTTAAAAAAAACAACTGTGAAGTAATCTGCTGTGATTTTATTAACTACAAATCCTTTCACTTATTTTCCAGAAATAAGCTTGGGAAAATAAGGTGATGCAGGCAGGCTGCTCCCAAACTGCCCTGAAGCCTGAGCGTGCCTCGTGCCAGAGGGACTTGTTCTTTCTGTGCTTGGAAAGTCTCCCAGCACACCCCTTTCAAGGTGGCATCTTTCTTCCCCTGCTCTTCCCATGGGTGTGCAGCACCAGAGGACAGCAGCATATCTATACTATTTAGAAAAAAAGCAGGAAAGCTGTGGTAAACAGGAATTGCAGAATTTTTGGGAACCTACTGGAGAATTCAGTTTACCAGGCAGGTTCTGCTTGCACCTGGCCTTCTGTGTGGATGGATAACTGCTCCCTTTGAGACATTCCTGACCCCCTTTGATGGCCTGGGATGACTCACTTGTCACGCTAACATCATTCTGCTTTTGTTTTGCAATGTTTGGGTATTTTTTGATTAAGAAATACTGCCTGTTTGCCTTGGCAATGGTATTCATTGGATTGATGTGGCATTTTTTAGATAGAGTGTTTATTCATTCTCTTGGATTCTTTCTCAGGGGTGGGGTGGGATGATCCAAACCTTTCCAACATGCTAGTGATCCAGGCAGCTTGTAAAAGGCTTGAGCCAGGGTCTCTTCTGATGGAAACCACCAGTTTCCTCCAACTCCAAAGGCCAGGCTCTGAGGGTAAGACAACCAAGCTTAACTAGTTCCCATTTGGGTGAGAAACCTGGACCCCAGAGGGAGATGGCAGCAGCACAAGCAGGGGAGCAAGGGTCCCACTGCCTTGAGACAAGCACAGGTGCATCACTCAATCCAGCTGATTGACAGGTTCAAATGCCCCAGGTAGATCTGGCTAATGGCATCTTAAACCACCTTTTCCTCTTTGTTCTTGGCCCTGAGATTTGCTGGTCTCCTGTCTTTCCATATTGTCTGTTTATACTTCTTCATTCTTCCTTGACCCAGCAAGACAAGGGTGACCGTGAGTTACTGCTCAGCAGGTCCCTCGCAGCCAGTGATGGGTTGCCACAAGCTTTTCTCTCTATTAATGTCATGCTCCTCGACCAGGACTTTCAAAACTTTTGTACTGCATGTTTTCTTGGATTGAAACCCACATGTGCTTCATCTCAAAGTCTCCATGTTGCAACACCAGCATGCCCAGAGTGCACGATCCATTCACATTCCTTCCTTTGATGAGGTGGACCAGGGATGGGATGTGTTCTCAGTGCTGTTAGAAGCATTTTTTGCACACTCTTACATAAGATTGCAGGAATGCAGAGCTCCTCAGGTCCTACAGCCAGGAGGCTTTGGTGAGCAAGGCCTTCTGCTGACTGTGGGTTTGGGGAAGCCTTAGTGCTCGCCAGGATTTCCTCACTCCTGCACGAATCTTTGTTGTGCCTGGGGAGCAGACACAATTTGCATTGCTAAACACCCCCTCCAAAGATCAGCTGGTTTTGTTTGGGAGTAGCTCTCCAGTAAGGCACATTCCTTATCTCTTTTGTTTTCTTACTGGCGCACCTCACACTTGTGATTCTTTGGTCTCTCCGAGCATAAGATTTGTTGTAGGGTACTGAGACTGGTGGATGCAGGACTGACAAGCTCTTCTAGCCCATCAAGCCTTTGCACCTCGACCCAGCTGCCCCCAGAACCTCAGTTTTTGGGGGTCCTGGATGTGCTGTGGGTCAGAATGTTGTCACACACCACCTGTTACTGACCATCTCTCTCCTTCTGCTTTCAGAGCTGGCATATGACCTGGATATGGACGACATCTCTGCAAATAAGCAGCTTCTGAACCAGCAAAGCAAAGATGGTGCTGCAGTCCCCAGCAGCAACACTGGGAGTGCTGCCACCCACCCCAGTCCTGCTGCTGCCATTGCCCTGGTCCTCCTGCTGCTGCTGGGCCACCAGCCATGAGCAGTGCTGGTGGCATCACTCTGTGTCTCTCCAAGCCTTTTTTTAGTGAGGAAGATATTTGGAACCTCTTCTGAAATATATGCACATTTCCAAAAACAGGACAAATGACCTGAGTCAGTTTTTCAAGACTCTTCATAGAAAAAGCCCCAAATTAAAAAAGTGTTGGTTCATGGCAAACTAGTAAATATCTAACAGTGCTTCTTAAACATAATCCTGTTTAATATAAACAGGCTCATATTAAATTGTGTTCCTGGCAGTTTTTGAACACTGAGGTCTCCCTTGCTGTTAAGGTGAAGACCATATTTCATTCTGAGTTGTTCAAACATGCATGGGGTACAGAACACCTATGGTTTATGAAATACTCTCAGCAAATATCATACCCCTGATCCTAGCTGACTTAATACAGGTTTTTCTGTAGTTTGAGCAGTTTTTGTACTTACTCCAAGTTCAAGTCTCACCCCTGGGAATCGGGTCAGGACATAACAGAGAGCATGTAAAGACAGGGGAGAGAGAAGATCATTCAGGAGGAAGGATTCTGTGGAAGAGAACCTGTCATGCACTGGGATTGTGGTGGAGAAGTGCTCCCCTGGGCACAAAGCCCACTTGCATCATGGCAAGTTGCAGGTGATTTTGCTGCTCATCTCCCAGCCTGAAGCCCTTCAGTGCAGGTAGTTGATCACCACCAGCATCCTTGTGGCACATGCAACAACCTGGTTTCATTCTTCAGAAGTGAAGCACCTCCTTTCCCACGGGAAACCTGCAAACACAGCTCCAGCCAAAGGACAGACGGCAGGGATGTACATGCTGTGCTTTGCAGGGTGAACAATGGCTGTCCAACGTGTTGTGCTATGAAAGGGGAAAAGAAAAGGATTTACAGGAGCCTGAGGCAGATGAGACTCTTACTCATGTGTTTCTTTGCATGTCCTTACGTAAGCTATCACTAAAATAAAGATTGGTTGCTCTATAAGTGGTGTCCTGGAAGTAGCCTCCCGTGTGTGAGACAATAGCCTGTGTTCTACTAGAATGGGAAGCCTGGGAACACCAACTGTGCCCAGCTCAGGGACATCAGGGGAAGACTTGGCTTGGTCTGATTAAATGAATGGGCTGGGTTTGGCTTGGTTTCTGGCCAGTTCTGTTTAAGAACTGCCTTTACTAGAGTGTTTATATCTGCAGTATCTTAAGCTGCAGCATGTACATGTATGTATGCATACACCCCCTCACACACACGTGCATGCTTCAAATATTTGTGTGCATCAGGCCTCTTTTACAGCACCTTTATGTTTAGGAGAAAGTAGATAATTCCAAACCATGAAGTCAGATGGTTTGGAGAGAGGAAACTTTATCCAGTCTGAGTGGTGGGGCTGACTTGTCAGACTCTGATTTGAAGCCTTGGAATTGTGTGAAGTGCTTTGGGTTTGTGGCAGAAGGAGAGATGATTGTTTCCCTCTGCATGGAGATGTTAACTCCCAGTTCCCCGCTCCTGATGCAGAGGAGCAGATCTGGGCTAACCCATGGCATGACCTGATGGGTAATTGTTAGAGACCTGTCCTCTGGATTTCAGAATCCTCATGTCCCATCCACACCAGGCTGAGTGCTGGGGGTGTTTAGGCAGTGCTGGTGGCATGTGGTATTCCTGTAAGGGCTTTTGTTTGCATCCATCACTGTCATGCAGTTTTGTACTTTGCATGTTTTTTTATTTTATATTTTACATGTTCACAAACCAAACTGCAGTCCTCTCTGTCTCTTGAGACTGTGCTTTGACCCCTGGGTCAGAGGGGTCCTGGTACATGGGGTGGTGCAAGGGAGAGCTAATAGTGGTGCTGGCAGAGGCATTTCTTCACCTTCCTGCTGCTCAGCTCTTGTTCTGGTCCAGCTCTTCGCATCATCCCAGCTCTCTGTGCTGCAGCTGGCTGAGCCCATGAGCCTCTGCTCCACCAAAGGGAATATTTTATTAGCGCCACTTGAATTTGAATTGCTTCTTCCCTTCTGATCATTTTCCTTTCATCCCCTGGGAGCGCTGGGGGTGGAAGTGGGCTGCTGAGTGTGTTCAGAGATGATGTTCTGCCTCTGCCTCACCAGGTATCACTGGTACCAGTACAGGGACATCATCTCCTCTAATATTGTGTCAGAAATGTTCTGTGTACTGCTGCTTCCTTACATAAGCAGCAGGACGGGGAGGGGGTGGCAGCAGTTTTTCAGTACAAGTCCAGCATGTTTCTTCTCTGAGGAGCTGGCTGTGCCTTGCTGTGTCACACAAAACCTGATGGGTTCTCCCACTTGCATCACCATAGTGCCATGCTGATGCTTCTCAGCAGAAGACCCCTCCGAGGCAGCTGAGCTTGGTTTCCCTTTGCTGTTTAGGAAAGCTATGCTTGCTGGAGACTTTGTTATGATCAGAGATCACAAAAAAACCAGCCTTTGAGCCCACTACCTGCCAAGTTTCTAAAATAACAGTTTATAACTTGAAAAAACAGCTGTTGAATTTTCCCCTGTACTGGGTTAGTGCACATGTTTTAACTGAGAGTTTGCAAGGAATGCCCTGGCCACTGAGGAACGGAGCTCATGTTCAGTTTTGGGCAGTGTTTCATTCCCATCACAAGAAATAAGGAATTTTTTTTTCCCTGTTTCTTTCTCTACACCACTTCTGTGTACTGTGACCTGCCTTGTCATGGGATGGGGCCCCTCCATCAGGAGATGGACACTCTTACCTCCCTTCTGCATGTGTACCAGGAACTCCAAACCTTGTCCCAGGGTTTAACTGCTAATACACAATTGAGATTATTTCAATTTTTTTCATTATTGATATTAATATTATATATTATTAATGAGTATATGTATCATATATATGATAATATGTTTATATGAGTCCAGGAGGAGGGGGGCTTGAGCTGCTGGCAGGTGCCAGGGCTGCAGCTCAGCTGTACACACAGCATCACGGTAACAGTGATGTGACCACCAGTAGTGGTCACTTCTGGCCAGCAAAGTGTGTCACCAGAGTAAATACCTGGGGTTTTAGCTGAATAGAGGAATTTATGGCATGAAGGTGCTTCTGTGGAAAAAAAAAAAA
>VZUA01016386.1:6882-17365 GCA_013401035.1 Horornis vulcanius
TCTGTCCTCTGGTTCTCAGGGTATAGCTGAAAAATTGCTTTATTATTTGCTGTGCAAGGATTTGATTGCAAAGCAGTTGGCTTTGACTCCTATGCAGACATCATTAAACAGGACTTTTGCAAATTAATGAGGGCCATTCGTGGAAATGGTTTGTTCATGGAAAAGCAGAATAAAAAAGCTGTACTTCATCATAGGGTTTACAGAAGCAGAAAGAGAGATTGGGTTGTTTGTGATATTCAAAGGTCATGCAAAGCTTTAAACTGCAGGCTGAGCACTCATTTTATATAAAACCAGCTCCCTGGACAGAAATATATTCCAATGCGCACTCCAGTGTTCACACTCTCTCACAAGTTCCCCCCAGCTTTGTTTCTACTCTCCATCACCTTCTCCCCAGCACTGGCACAGGTTTCCAAGAGAAGCTGTGGATGCCCCATCCCTGGAAGTGCTCAAGGCCAGGCTGGATGGGGCTCTGAGCAGCCTGGTCTGGTGGAAGGTGTCCTTGCCCTTGGCAGGGGGGGTTGGAATTGGATGATCTTTATTATCCCTTCCCACCCAAACTGCTCTGTGATTCCATGACACACTGAGCCAAGCAAGTTCAGCCCTGCTTCAGGAGCAGCTTTGTGCTGAATCCAGCACAAGCTAAACTGCATTTAAACCAGTGCTGCTGCAGCTCCATCCTGCTGAAACAAATGTTTAAACACTAATAAGTTCCGTTTGAGTGAAAATGAACAGTTACAGTAAACTCGCTTCCTACTTCCAAAAGCAAAAATTTCCTCTAATTTCTTTTGAAACAGCAAATCCTTCTCCCCCCCAGCTGAGTACAAACAAACATCTGGAACTGCTGTGCTTTAGGTTTTGTTTATGCATACTTAATAGATGGCCAGAGGGTTAGAAACTGCCAAATAATTCTGCCCTTAGTAGTTTACANATCCCTAATTCGTCTTCATCTCCAGAGTGTTACTGCACTAGGTGAAGCTGTAACATTTAATCCCACATGAATTTTTCTGACTAAGAACTGGCAAACAGCTGAAGCCACTGCTGCTCTCAGACCCACCTTTGGGGGGAAGATGCAGATGTGACCTCAACAAGGCTTTTCTCTTTGGTGACTAATTTTGCACATTTTTAAACTTCTACTTGAGTATTTATAAGGACAACTCCTATCACTGTTGCTGCCAAAAATCAGCTTACTTGGTCAGATCCTTAAAACTATTAATCTCTAAAAGGATGGGCTTCCAAACTTGTATTTGAGCAACAAAGCAGACAGGACTCATGGAAATACTGCAAGTCTACAACTTCTTGTGGGGTTAAACCTTCCACTGTAACAAACTTTTGTCTGCAATGCTTTCCATGAGTTGGGAAGAGAAATAGTTTTGAAATAGAAGCTTAAAGGAGTAATGACCACTGGATCTTAATCTTGAAGGAAAAATATGTCAGTATTAGGAAAACCCCCCAACTGCTGTGTTGAGCCATAAGGAAAAGAGGAGTGTGTAGTTTCCTTTCAGTAGCCTGCTGTTATTATCAGCTTATTCAGGAGGAGATAAGCTTCCCAGAGCATTGATGAGCAGGAATTCTTGTTTTAAATGAATTCAACAATTATGAGAAAGTAGCCAACCTGATATAACTACCCAACATATTGCCATGGGTTCACAGTTCATTGAAATTGTACCTGAAAAGCAAGAATTCTGTATTTAACCCTATCTGCCTAAGCTTCAGGTACAGACTCCTACTTGCATTTTCAACCACAGTTTGCAAACTGGCTTGTTTCTGTTAAAAAAAAAATTACCTTAACCTTATATTTTGTAGTCTTCAACGTGGCTGCTGTAGGTATATTGAGAGTGAAAATTGTTATTTGAGTCTCCTTTGGGTTATGATAGATGGTATTGAGAGGGGAAGAAATATGAAAGGAAAACAATGCCATTGTTTCCTTAATAGATTCCTATTCTTTACAACATCCAGGAAGTTTCTAAGCTTGCATTATTAATGTGCACTTATCTTTTATGCAGAACAATACTAGAAGAGATTTACAGTAATTGTCAAGGTAAAACAAGGAAATTGAAACTGGGGCACTAGCTAGTTTCGTGCATTTTTCAAAGTTAAGCCTTTAAAGAAGTTAGAAGGGGAAAAAAAGCTTGTTCACTACAGATTCTCAGTAACTCAAGCAGAAAATTATAATCTGAAGAAAAATACCTTTTAAAGAAAGCACAGGCTTGCAGCATTTTCTTACAATTACTGAAAGATTTTTGCATCTCGCAGCAGTTCAACACCACTGAACAGCAAGTGTAGGTTTGGTATAAACACATAAATCAAAAACTGATTTCTTATTCTAAGCCTAAAGTTTCAGGGAAAAAGAAAAATAATCAGAAGAACACAGCTGCTGTTTTATAACAGACAGACTCATGGTTCTTAACTCCAGACCTTCTCTTGTGACCAGCAGTGAGATTTTTCCCCGTAAAATGACTGAGTCCAGAGAACATCTTGAAGAAACAATGGATTCACAGAGGTAAGAGATTATACTTTCCACAGACCAAGTCACCACATTTTGAATAAAATTTTCCCCCATAATGTGTTTGTCACAGAGGATGACAAATGCTGCAGCACCTTGCATAGCTCTGATGGAGCTTTTCACCATCTGTTTAAAGTCCTAAGCCTCTGGATCTCAGTAAAACTGTTCAAATTTCACAGAAATATTTTCACTTCACCTTTAAGTCTTTGTGCTAAAAACGCAACCACTGGTATAACCCAAGGGTGTTGTTTCCTTGACTTCTTCCCTTGGCAACAAGCTCTGCTTCCTCAGCCTCTCTTTCCTTCCACTCTTTATGGAATAATCGTGTCTTTCCTTAGTTATTGCTCCTCTAAACCGTAACAATCTACCTTGGTAAGTCCTTCCAACTTCCCTGATGATCCCCTTGGCTTTTTTCCAAATTCCATTCAGGTTATCTGGTTTTCCTGTACAAAAAAATTGTTTTTGTGGAGGTGTCATTTAAAGCAATTTATGGGAAAGTGCTCAACTGTTCTTGGATAAACACTAAACAACAGCTTTTCACATTCTGTGTTTTGGGGATCAAAAATATCGACCTCAAAATATTTTAGACTGAACATGGCTGAAAAACATGGGAAGGGCACTGCATTATTAGCAGTGTTAGCCTCTGGTCCACCCCAAGGCTCGTGCAAAGTCAGCTAAAGACAATGGAAGCAAAGCTGCTAACCATATTAAAATATTTTAATAAATGATTTCATTGAGTAGAGCTCAAGGCTACAGTTGCATTTGAAAAAATATTATGACAAAGTTAAAGCTGCTTGAATTTAATAAGGCAGTAACAGGCCTGGCTATTGTGTTGTTTAGTGTTAAAGTATTGACCACAAGGGAATTTCTGAAAAGGGTTCTAAGGATGAATGGAGAAAAACCATTTCCCAAAAAGGCAGGAAAAAAAAAAAAAGTCTTGAAACATGGCAAAGAAGAGATGCTACAGAACCTTTAATTAGAACTTCCTCCACCCCATGAAATTCAGAAGTACCTGCAACTACAGCACAAAATTTAACAGATTACAAAATTAACAGATAATTTGACATAGCTAAAATATTCTGCTTAACTGATGACTGTCATTTAGTCAACATAAACAACATGATTTGTTGTTTTCTTTCTATTAAAGTATCTTCTGATCCCATAAATAAGTTTGTTTTCTTTCTTTTGCTTAAGTCTTGAAAACTTGAAATCACAATGATGCTGGGAAATGAGGCTGGAATTTGTGTAGGTGCTGGGAGTGCACAGAGGGAACAGCCTTGGTACAGGTATTTGTGGGAGTCAGTTGTGCCATTTGTTACCAGGTCAAGTCACAGCACATGGTTATTTTCCTTATTTCCCTGCAGCAGCCTATGCCAGAAAACTGCAAGCAGAAATCATGGTTCTTCATTACAGAGCTGACAGAAAAATCCGCTAATTGAACTCAGACACAGTGTTAACAATCTATATATGACTGTGAGACAAATGCCCAGTTCCTGGGTCCAGCTTGCCATCAGTATTTTCAGACAGAAACAATTCGTTCTCATTTATTGTGCTGAACCTGACTGCCCCCATCCCCTTAAATTCCCTAGGTACCAGAGGAAAAGCATTAAGGATTTTTCCTATGCCTATCTACAGCCATTGGACCAACTCATGGAAGTTTTTGGCTTTTGACCTCCAGAGAAAGCACAGCTTTCACTGGCTGTATAGGCAGGCAAAAATACCAATTTAAAGTGTACTATTTAGAAGGAGGGGGCTGCAGAGTCCGTGTGGCATCTCCCAAGACAGAGCAGTAGGATCAGTGCTATTCATAGAATCAATAATTAAAGTTGGAAAAGACCTCTAGGATGGTGCCCAATCATTAACCCAGCACTGCCGGGTCCACCTCAAAACCATGGATTCAGAGGGTTTATTCCATGTCAAGGCATGGTCAGATTCCCTGTTAAGGGGACCCTTAAGCACTAATTAGACAATGGAGTTTCCATGTGGGAATGGATTTCATCCCAAGTGAAAGCATTAAAAAAGAGCAGGACGTGTCTCCATAAGATGTCTGTGAACTTCGCTTCAGTAAACAAGAGGCAGGGGCCAGAAGGCTCCAACTGCAGAGGCAGAGCAGCACAAAGAATGTGTGGTTACCACAAAAGTACACTATCTTAAACAAATCCCAGAAAGAGGACCTTCCTGATCCTGAAAAGCATGAGTCCTGAGTGGCTATTTTTAAACAGATAAAAACACATGTATCTGGGGGGCTGCCAGCTGCTGGCTCAGCATTTGCTCCACGCTGCTGTTGGCAGCAGCGGCAGCAGCAGCAGAGCCATGATAAAGGCAAAGCAAACTCAGATATCATTTCCCAATTCACCATTTAAGAACTTAATGGAATTACAGAAGAGGGAGAGGGGGTCTGTGCACACTTCCAGCCCCTGCAGTACCCTGAGATGTTACTGAGCAACATCTCATTTCCCTTTGAGCACATCAAACAGGCACACTGGCACGATCCAGCAATTTGTATGTTTAATGTCTGTCAACCATTCCCAGATAATTTTCCCCTTTATTCTTCAGTGCTTAGTACACATCTATCAAAGGAGGCCAGTAAATAATACCTCAGGTGGAGTTTTTACTGTAATTTCTTCATTTTCTAGCAGACCACAGTTATCTGGACGTACAAAGGAATTATTTTCTCTCCCCCAATTAGCAGAGCAGGAGTTCAAAAGCCTCTGCGACTGCTTTAACACAGAGAATTCCTTAATCCATAAAAATTAATGGAGATTATGTTAAAGAGACTTAGATATTTAAATCCTTCTCCACATTAGTCACTCTCTTTTATGTGCAGGTAACTGCAGCTGAAGTCCTCAGAAGCCCTGTGTGTGGCAGAACAAACTAATCTCTCCAAATGAGAAACGTGAGTTTTTGCCAGTTCTCCCTTGACAGCAGAAGGTGGCAGCTTCTGAGGGCTGCCTTTCCCCCCACTGAACCTCTTATGACTTATGTTAGAGTCTTAATTGGCTCCAAAAGTCCTAAATGGAGCCATTTATTATTGCTGTGGTTGGTTATCCCAGTTACAAATAATTTTGTTGTGCAATTAAGTAGAACCAAGCACCAAGAGAGAAGTTCTAAATTTTCATTTTTCCTTAAATCTGAAATGCAACTTCATCTTATACCAGTCCCAAAGTATCCAAACAGAAACTTTACCCTGCTCTTTTTGTGGCTGCACAGTCTTCACATGCACCTACTAATTGTAGTTACATTAAAAGATTTTGAACTGATTTTCTCTCAACATCATCACTTTAAATAGACATATCCTCAGAAAGAGAAGAGATTTTTAGAACACAGTAATTATTGAGATGATAAAAAGTTACATTTCAAAGGTTTGCTAGAGGGTATTTACTGACTAAACTTGTCAAAGACAAAAGTTACAGAAGGGGGATTTTCATTTTCCATTCTCCCTTCACTTCTTTTCCTCCTGGCCCCTGAGTGGATCTCCCAAATATTTTTTTTTCCTCTTAAACCCAGAGGCTCTTTGTGAAAGCAACAAAGGGGCAGATTTCACGTATTTAGGATGATGAGGAACTTACACACACTCAGGTTGGTTCATGCCCAAATTCACAGCTCAGTTTGGGGTTGGGGTTGACTTTGAGCTGCTCAGATGCTACCAGCAGGAATCACAGCCTCAAAAATGTTCCCACAGCTTCAGAGGCAATGCTCACATTTCCACACTGCCTTTCATGGGGTGCTTTCTCCCTTGTGCCTGCGGATGCAGAGATACAGCCTTTTTCTCCTTATGCCCTTCTGAGGGGACAAAGCCACCAGCTGCTGCTACACCCAGGAGCTGGGCCAGTGAGAATGTGCAAATTATATGTAATTATTTATTTTTCATAGAGTCATTTAGTTTGGAGAAGGCCCTAATTAGTGATAGGAAAAGGGGGAATGGCCTTAAGTTGAAAGAGAGTATGTTTGGGTAAGATATAAACCTCAAAGAACAGCAACAGCAGCACACTGAGGGCTGTAGCCCACAGCATAATTTGGGTTGGAAGGAACATTAAATATCAACTCATTCCAATCCCCTGCCTTCGACAGGGACCCTTTCCACTCAACCAGGTTGCTCCATCCAACCTGGCCTTGGACAGTTCAGGGATCCAGGGGCAGCCACAGCTTCTCTGGGCACCCTGTGCCAGGGCCTGCCCACCCTCACAGCAAAGAGCTTCTTCCAGACATCTGATCTCTATCCCTCCTCTTTTAGCTTTAAACCATCGGCAGGTTCATCTCATCATCAACCCAGCGGTGTTTCCTTGCACTCATTAATTATCTGCAGTGGCTTTTACGGGGAGAAGAGCAACCTAGAGAAAACCTATCCTCCTATCACCGGCTGACCGTGGGTTTTCCCTGGCCAGAAGGAAAGGACACCATTTCACACTCGCACCTCGCGCTCCATACATCCTATTTCACTTCCAGTACTGCCCCTAAGCACCCCAGGAGAGACGCTTGGAGTCTCCCACGGCGTAACCTGTATCACATTCATGTAAAACCTGAACACAGGCACTTTCTTCCTCCCCTCTTGGAGGGTTTTTAGCAGCGGCTGCATGTCTGGGAAGGAAGGAGCTGCCCCTCCGAGCTCCAGGCAGCCTCCAGGGCTGGCTCCGGCCTCCCCATTGCCACTAGGGGTCAGCCGGAGCCCGGCGCATCCCTCTGCACACGGAGGGAGGGATGGATGGAGGGATGGAGGGACGGCGGGATGGAGAGGCGGTCCTGACCTCTCGGGCTGCTCTATTCCAAAATTAGCATCAGGCCAGGCAGCTGTGAAAGCCAGCCTTCAAAACAGCTTAACTTAAATTGCTGCCTTCAAAGGAAAAGTGTTGCAGGACCAGGAAAAAAAATGCACTGAGGTGAAGACAGCGAGTGAACCTTTCGGTATCTCAGAGGGACTTTCTGCTTCAGCTTTGCAGCACAAGTTCAGGTACCTGGACATGCTATTTGGGCAGAATTTAATCACAAATACACAGCACCTTTTCCAGAAGATTGAACTAATCCATCCATAAAAAATCTGGGCTGAAGCCCTAGAGGCTTGAGACCCACTCTAAATAAATATTGCCAATTATTTCATAAAACCACTTTGGAATCATCTGGTTCCAACCCTCATGACACAGGCAGGGACACCTCCCACCAGACCAGGTTGCTCAAAGCCCTGGAAAAGTCATCCCTGCGTGGAAAACTGGAATTACACTCCCACACAGCAGTTTCACTTCCTTGCAGGAACCCAGAGCAGCCCATTGCTCTGTTAGTAGTCAATAATATATCAGTGATGTATTTAAAACAATATAAGAAAGCAGATTTTAGCCTCCGACATGTCATTAAAATGGACATTACACAGCAGATGTGCAGCACACAGGGCTCGTGGGAAAGTTCACTGAAACATTTTCAGAACATTTTCAGCAAGCTAAGGGTTTTTTTCTATGAATTTTATGCTTACAAATTGATGTTCCTTTGGTGAAACTGCCTGATATAATATAATTTTGGAGGTACTTCTTTCCTCCTACACAGTTCAATAAATTCTTATTAAATTTTATATTGTTTTCCAACTTTTTGGCAAGGATTATGCTAGAAAGTACTAAGTTGTATGAAGAACAGCTTTTTGTTTTTTTATTGGATTTTGCTGGAAGCTTTGCAGACAAATTCATGCAGCCTGCTGAAAATGACATCTAATTCTTGTGAAAACTAGAAATGAAGACCAAAAAATCAGTAGCCCTTTTGGTAAAAACATCCTTCAGTCCCTGAAAGCCTCAAGATGCCATTTGGTTTCCTTCTCAAAAAAAAAAAAAAATCATCAAACTTCCTATTATAACTATCAGACAGCTTTCTGGCTTTTTCAGAATTAGTTTAATGACCAGAAAACAGCAAAAATTCAGACAAAGCTTTTCCAATAGTGAGACTGGAATGGTTTGAATGTCTGATAGGGGATCACCTGCATTTCTCAATTTCATGCCAGAAAACCAAAGGTTAAAATGTGAATTCTTAAAGAGAAACAAATCAAACTTCTATGAAAAGCCAAAAATAAAAGCAGGGTTTTTTAGCTCTGGTGATCACAGAGCGTGTGAGTGGGAATTCATGGAGCAGAGCCTGGTTGCTGGAAAGCAAGTGGCTTATTATCAGTGCCTGCCTTGCAATTGCTAGTGAAGCAGTGAGCTACTTAGTTGCATAAACCAGGAGTGAGAGAAAGAGCAGCAGGGCATGATTCCCCATCTAATCAAGTGCTTTGCAGCCTCTTCCAGGCATGCAGAAGCAGCAGAGTTGGGGCTGGGGATCGACAGATGCTGGGGCTGCGTTGATCACAAATTCAAAACTGAGCAGCCAAAGCATGGCTTTAAACAAGGAAGACTCCAGGGCCGTGGGGGCTCAGGCACAAACCTAATCAAGTCATCTAATGAGCTACATGGCAGACAGCTTGTCTGCATGGCAAACACCTTCCTGGGCTCGCTCAAAGCCAGCCCACCACTCCCACCAGAGGAAGGCACTCATCTCTCTGGTCCCATGCTTGTAGAACAGGACAGAAACAGAGGATCTGGTAGGACAAGCTGCTTCCTCTGCCTTTTGTAAGGCAGAAGTTTCTATTGTAGCTCATTAAGATCTGTATTAGCCCTACAAGCTTGTGTACACCAGGCATTTCATGAATAGCAAGTTTTTGGCAGCTGACCAATCATCTGAATATTTCAAGGCTTGGCAATATTTCAGTCTCCATAGCAAAGGAGGTCATTTTCCTTCTATTCCCTGGAGTGGTAGCTTACAGTTCAGTCAAATTCCTTTAAGTGACCTTTCCACGTATTTAAAATATTTCTTTTAAATAACTTGCCATTCTGTTCCAGCTTGTTGCAGCAGTTACAGCTGCAAACCCCCAAACCTAGGGTAAAGTTCTGATCTTATGTCATATCATTACTAAGTCCTCCCCTGGCAGAAGCTGATTAGAAATGACCAATTAACAGTCCTCCAGTCTGTGGAACAAGCCTAATTAGCCAGACTGAGGAGTGCCTAGGAAGCTAATGACTTTTCCCCAATTTGCACAGACGAGGATGCCCCAGTCAGCGCGGCTTGGCAAGGCTCGGGGGGTTGTCAAAACCAAGAGAACTACCTGCAGGGCAGAGTGGAAGCCCAGTGAAAAGGGCCTTCAGGATGAGGTACTGTCCAGGCTGGTGCAGCATCTCTCTTGGTAGGAGCAGTCCAGCATGGCTTCACTCCCACAAAGGCAGCCAGACCCTCTGGAACGGGAAGCTCCCGGCCCGCAGAGCTGGGAAGGGATGGATCCATGCTTGGTCCCAATGATGCTGAGATACAAGCAATTCCCAGATGAGAGGCCTGAGGCTTGCAGGAGGACAATGGTAGGGTCAAGAAGAGGACGTTTTCAGGCAAACATATTTTGGCTGGGTGTGAGGAACCCTACTATGAATGATTTGTTCTTTTTTTCCTTTAGTTGCGAGGTCCAGCTTGGCTACACAGGATCAGGCGGCTTTCCACTTGAATGACCTTGCAGTGTTGCAATAAGAAAGTCCTTTTTAGTTTCTATGAAACAGCAGGGCTGACCAAAATAATTTTTCTATTGTTAAAACTACTAAAATAGGAGTTTGAACTGGATTTGCTGACTTATGAAATTATTTTTTTCCACACAGTAATAAGAGAAACTGTCACTTAAGACTGAAAATTCCCACAGTTGCTAAACAGAAAAAAACAGAGGAAAATCTCTTTAATGTCATGGTTTGTGCAAAAATATTTAACAATTAACAGTCTCAAATTTCTTGTGCATTTCTCTAAATATTGCAGTTGTTTTGTGAAGACCACTGTGAACACAGCTGTGCCAAACCAACACACAGTTGAGGCCATTGTTGATATTTTGGCAAAACTCTCTTTGAGAAAAGCATGAAAGCCAGCTGGGTTGGAAATTGCAGATTCCAACTTTAAAGATTTGAGGGATGGAGTATGCAAAAAAAAAAAAAAAAAAAA
>VZUA01016386.1:18002-28935 GCA_013401035.1 Horornis vulcanius
ATGCTCCTGATGGCTTCTCCTTCCACAGCCCAGCTGCCAACATGAATCAGGCAAGCACAGCTGGCCTGCCCCGTGGCACTGGGTGACACTGGGCTGCCACGGGAAGCCTGCAGGGATTCTGTGACCCCGGTGTGACACACACACATCACATGGGGAGCCAGTGGATTGCAGGCAGTGCCAGCAGGACTTGTGGCTGGCAGAGATTTTACAGCTTTTCTCATTACAGAAGATGCAACTCAGCAGCTAGACCTGACAAAAGCCAGTCCACACAAGCAAGGCGACAGTGATGCCAATGTTCAAAGTGGTAGGGAGTGCACACTCCTTTTTTTGGTGGTGGAGGCCAAGCAAACATGATACAGTTTGTGTTTAGGGAAGCATATATTCTGCTATGATGTTTGATCTGGCAAGAAACCACGGTTCCTTCCTACAAGCTGGCAAAACACTAAACACAGGGAGTGCCATGCACAGGCAGTCTCAATTAAGCTATCTTTTCTGAGCTATAAAGCAGCACTGGGCACATAAAACAACAGAAAACACATTTGTTTCCTCTCCATCTGCACAAGATATACAGTGATTCAGTTTTACTCAATTGGCAACACCAGAGGAAAAAAAAAAACCCATGTATTTAATCTTTGTTTAGGACTGCCTTACTCTGTACTGGCTACTGGTCATTTCTAAACCTATAAAGGAACTAAAGTTGCCTTTAGAAGAACCTAAATCTGGAGCTAAAATGGTCTGTACTACACTAAATAGGGCACAATTGCAACAGGTTACTAAGCAATTGGAAAATACAAAAAGACCTTGCACAAACCAGAGAAAAAAACCAAAAAAGACCCCTATCCAAATCATCAAAAAAAACCCCCAATCACATCCCTACTGCTTTTGTTCCTAATAGTGAAATTCAGTTAGGCAACTCATTTTTAGAACAGAAGTAGTATCTCCTTAATAACCTTTAAAAACCTGGCATTTTCTTAGAAGCCATGTGTATAAATTAAGCAATAGGTTAATTAAAATTATAGTAGTTCATGACAAGTTATTTGACAGCACTAATGTGGCCCTGATGAAGCTGATTGCAAGCATGGCCTTCACCATGGATTATGCACATGAAATATGTCAGGCTGCTGCAAGACTGAGAGAAATGCAAGCTATTTCACAGCAAAATTCTTATTTTGCATTTAGATTCCCTAAATCACGAGCTCCAGCAGTTCAGGTAAGAATCTAAATTCTGTTGGCTAAGTAGGGAGTGCAGGAAAGTTGGGTTGGGAGACCTGATACATCAGTAGTCCTTTTGTGGCCAACTCCCTCTTTCCACTGTGCTATGTCTTACTGTCACTATAAAGCAAAGGAAACCCTTGGACTGTAAAATAATCTACTAAGAAGAAATTTAGGTCTCTCTTTTTTTTTTTTTTTCTTCCCCATAACTTCAGTCTGCATGATTAGTACCACTCAACCATAAGAGGAAAATAATCATATTCAAATTTGGCCTTTGATCAGCAGCGTTTCTCCTCTGCACGAGAAAAGTTCAGTCTGGGTTTGGCTGGTGCCTTTGAGATAAACAGAAAATTACCCTGCAGTTTTTCTGGCAAGTTGGTGAGGAAAGAAGCCAATACTCAGCTAAAATTAAATGTGAAATTAAGTAGGGTTGCCTCACCATTTAGCCTCCTCTGGATTTAAAGCTGTATAACTGGGAATTCCAAACCTCTTACTTCACACATTAAGGGAACTCCCCAGCCTGACCATTCATGAGATTCTCTTGTGTTTTCAGGAATCTCTTCCTTAAAAATAGACAACTTTGGCTGCATCTGTGCTAGTGTGAGCCTGAGGACTTGCCCAGTGTGGGTATCACGTCTGCACCCCATGCACAGCATAAACCCCTTGGACCTCTCCAGCCTGGCCTGGGGACAGCTGCAATGGGGCCATGAGATACACATGGAACCAACAGAGGCTGTCCTTGAGCTGAGCCTCTCCCCCTGCAGCACATATAGATATACATTTTATATTCTCTCTGCACTACAGAGAATGTGCATGCCTATCACAGAGGCTATGTGAGCCCTCTATGAACTGTTTCCATGACTAATCATTCCAACTAATTGCAGGACATTATACACAGATTTTCTTCTTGTTTATGGCAGGATTAGCTGCCATAATCCAGTGCTCAAAGCTCCTCTCACAGACCCTTTGGAGTGCTGCTGGTCTCAGATTAGTTAATTCTAGGTGACCTATGGTGGTATCCAAATGACTCATGTCACATGAAATACTGACCTTGGCCAAAGCTGAGATAGAAATATACCATTTTAAAAACTGGCAGAAGCTGCTTGGACACAGTGGGATACAATTTCCCTAACTACTAACCTGAAAAACAGATTACCTAGACAAATGGCTGTTAATAAACTCAGGGAAGCTTTTTGCTGATAATAACTTACCTAAATTAAGACAATTTGGCAGTGGAAGAGGAAATAATCAGCACAGAAAGAGCAAAAAGTGTAAGTCCAAGGTTCAGTCAGAGACAGCATCTGAGCAATATCTATATCTTGGAACAGCTGACAGAAATAAAACAGCAAGTAATTGTGACATGCAGCTGACAAAGTCAAACAGATGTCTTCAAGACCAGATAAAACCATCTAGATTACAATCCACATGAAAACTACTATGTCTGTTACTAAACCATAAAATGGATACATCTGCCTGAGGGAAAGAAAAATCTCTAATGCAGTTACTACATTCCTTCCTTTGTCTTATTTACCTAATCTGGATGGGAGAAAAAACCCCCAAAACTCTGTTTTACAATTGAGACTGTCATGTGGACATGGAAAGGAAAGCCACTTGTGCACTTTGGGCAGAACTGATCAGAATAGAAACACAAAGCTCGGTGAAAGGCACTCGTCACAAAATGCAGATCATGAATTACTTACACAGAGATACACAGCAATTAAAAATATCCAGTGGTCAGGATATACATGCATGCCTAAAGACAAGTCCCAAAGCAGTGTTTTGAATTTTGTATTACTCCATTTTACCTATGATAAAGTTTGGAAACATGAGCCCTTTCACATTCCTCCTCCCCACAAGTGACACCTGAAACAAATCAAGTCACTTCTGAGCACACACGTGTGGTAACAACATGCAGCACAGCAGCCAAGAGTGGAACAGGTGATTTGGCTTCCCAGTATTCCCAGCTGTTCAGTGGCAGCAAGCCATCCTTAAAATGGCATATTTTGGCAAGGATCCCATAACAGTGAACCCTTTTTTACTTGATAAACAGCAACACATTCCCCTTGGATACGCAAAGTTCCTGTGACACAACATGTCAATGATACCTAGCTTTATCAATCACTGAAAGTTTTGCAGAACTTTTTAATCAAGAAAAGCATTTCTTGCCCCATTAGACAGATGGTCTGGAAAGGGAAGGGTGAAGAATAAACACTGAATTCATGACCACCTATCCCTAAGGACAACCTGCCCTGGCCAAACCTGGCCTCAGTCGTTCATTTCTCTGGAGTTTGGCAGAAGAGGAGCCATGGCATTCAATTTAGGTGCTTGTGGCAGGCAGCCTCAGTGTGGCCCTCAATTCCATTTCATTATTTAGAGTTGAGACAGGCCAAATCCTCCATTCTCAAGCTGAGACTAACCATGTGTGCTGAGCAACATCCTGCTGTTTCCTTGCAAATCCATTTCTAAAGTTTCCCTTCCCAGGCTAAGGGAGAAAAGAGGAGTCAAGCAGTTATATTTTTTTTAAGGAGAAACTGTTGAAATCCTCTCAGTCCCAGGCTGTTTCCTCACAGCAAGGACACACCAGCATAGAGGAAGTCAGCAGAAACCCTGTCCTTGCATTCCTGGTAACAAATGACATTTTTTTGGGTGCCTGGTGGCAATTAACATCGAATTCCTTGCACAGAACCAGCATGACACAGACAAACAGTGTTTTGTCCTCCTTTCTGAGTAACTCAAGTGTCTTCTCCTGGTACAGTACTTGAATTCATTATGGTGGCCAGTGCACTTTGAGCATTAATAATGACATTTCTACTCTCAGTCCCTCTGTAGTGGGTAAATTACCCTTAGGAAGGGGAAGAGAAAGGATATATGACTCCAACAGGGTGACATAAAAACTCCACAGGGAGAAGTTAATTGCACCCAGAGTCCCATGCTAACACCTTAAACCCCAGTCAGGCTTTCCCCTTTATATACTGAAGGCACTCCATATGCAAGAGGAAAGCGTTTTTCCTTCTATACTGGATTTTATCAGCTGCTTAATATATTGATGTTAAAATTGAAAATAGGGAGCTTCTACTTTATTAATTCCTCTTTTTACAGTCCTGAATCCTCATCTGAATACAAATTAATCTTTTTTTCTTTACTGTCCTTAGTTTTTATGGCCGCCGTGCGTATGTAGCCGCTCTTGGGATAAGGTCATTTCCATGAGCCCAACCCCTCCCTCTCAGGTATTTATTAGAGCATCAATCACAGCAGTATCTGGGCACCAAGTGTCACCTGGCTAATGGTCTGTGGCTTTCAGACACCATAACAGCTTCAAGACGCACATCAGCATATCAGCCCTGTCACCCCGGCCGTGCAGAGTGTTTAAATCACAGCACCCATGCCACCCGCACATGCAGCTTCTGCACAGGGGGAAGGGAATTTCTGCCAGGTCTCCTCATCCCTCTGCCTGAGAGCGTCTCAGGGTAAAGTCATCTCTTCACAGAGTACAAATAAATTAGTGTTTTTCCCAGTTTTGTTGCTAAATGTGTTAAATGGGGCAGAGTTGCTGTCACCTTTCCCCCCTGAAGGCGAGCAGGAGAAGGCAGCACACACAGCAGGGACAAAGCACCTGGATCTGCAGCATCCCTATTTCAGCTCCTCGCGGTGTCCCCAGGATGGCTCAGGACCGCTCCTGCTCTCCAAAACCAACCTGACTCATCCAATAGCACAAGAACAACATTTAGGGTGCGCTTCCTAAGTGCTCCCTGCCTTCCAAAGGCTTCGCCCACCCCTCCTCCCCCTTCCCAGCCAGGCAGGTATTTGGTATTCAGTGCCTTTTGTCTGCTCGATCAAGTCAGCTCACATAATTGATAATGGAGCAATTTCCGACTTAAACTCCAGCCATTAACATACAAAAAGCAGAACACATTTGGAGTGCTTCGCTGTTGGAGGGAAGGAAACATTAGTCCAGGAAGACTTAACAAGAATGGAAGCAAGTAAATGGCTTTTAACTGAATCAAAGCATTTGTGTCCTGATTTCCCCCTCCTTTTGTAGAAGGATTCTAGTCCTGAAAAATAAAACATGGACATCCCTTACAGAAGGCCAAAGAGCCCTTTGAGTTTCATTGTTTATTTCAGAGTTCAGCTGGATACATATATATATTTGCTCTGAAACACTGAAGCATGGTAATCACAGCATAATCAGTATTCTCATCTGCATTAAGCGCTGATCTTGCATTCATCAGATCAAACCCAATGCTCAGCCCATGAGCTTATTCAGTGCTATAATATATTCCGTTTCTCTTGATCCATCTGTCAGCACATTTCTGCTATGCAGAGAATATGAATGGCTACACAAGGCTCCGAACTGAGGAGCTGGATTTCTCCTTGATCGTCGTGGGGAAGCGTATGAAACAAATTTTGGTTTACTACTGGGCTTTTCTTTCCACCTGCCTTGGCAGAAGGTGTCTGTGTGATGTACACCTGCAGTGTGGCAGGTGCTCTTTGATGCTCATTAAGATTTTTTTTCTCCCTAGCTTCTTGTATTTGCAACTCACAAATTGGGCACTACAGCTTAGTACCTCCCCTTTGCCCTTCTGAAAAGTACAGTTATGAGTATCTTCATAAGGGGAGGTTATCATTGTCATCAGTCTCTCTCCATTCTCAGATTATTTCTTTTTCGTTGAAGTCACAGTTTTGTGTCTTTTGAGCCTCATTAGGCTTTTGCCATTATGCTTGTTTTATGATTTACAGACTCTGAGAAACATTCTGCATTTTCAGCATCTCCCTCTCTGCTCTCCCCTCCTTTTTTTCAGGGATTTAATTGCAGAGCCAAGGCCTTTCACTGAGCTGTGGGTTTCCCTTGAGAGGTGCATACACTGCAGCACACAAGACACAGGCTATCAGTCAGGATTTCCCTCCCTGTGCCCCCCAAACTCCAGCTGTCCCCAAGAAAGTGGGGTGGTCACAGCAGCCCGACCCGAGCTGGCCCACGGGATGGGCTGCAGGGCAGACAAAATCCACCCCCTCCAAGGCACCACCACACAGCAATGCACTTCACAGGGCTATCAGCATTTCCACCAGATACCACACCACCTTGTGTGCACACTGCTACAAGTGACATGCTTCAGGGGGGCACTGATAAAATTCCTCTCCATAGCTGCAATTCAGGAATTCCCTATCTGTCCATCTTACTTATCACACCCATTCCACCCAGGGAACATCGGTTTGGATGCTGCTTGGTAAGAGATCCAAGAGCAGCTGGAACCAGGCCTTGGATGAAAACAAAGCCACAGTTTTACCAGTGGAAGAACTACAGAGTTAGTTCTAAAAAATAATCTAGATTTACACAGAGAAGCACAGAGTTATTTTTCAAACCGCCTCAGAAATATCTTGCAGGGCATCAACATTTTTTTTTTTTTTACTTTTACACTTTAAGAAATTATTTTCAGCTGTCTAAAGAAGACTTCAGTTATCACTTATAAGTGACTTTACACAGTTCAGTTCATGTCAGCCTTTTTCAAACCACTACAGTTCTTGGATAAAGAAAACTTTCAGGAAACAAGCATTTACCAAATGCTCCAGAAGGAGGAATATATTTATCAAGCAAACATAAATCCAAGCTGGCAGAACAGAGCCTGAAAACTAATCACATTCACTGTGAGTTTAGATTAAAGGGTTTTTTTCCTAAATTTACTGTTACTGCTTCTACTGTTATTTTTACTCTACTCAAACCTTCCTGCAGATTATTTTACACATCTGACAAATATTCAAATGTCGTAACCAAGCTTGAAAAAGGCCAGCAGAGAAACCCTCAGTTGCTAGAGCTTATCTTTGAGGAAGAATTGAAGGGAAAAAAAAGAGAGCATCTATGCACAAAAACCTCCTATGCTTGATCTTCCACCCAACAGTCAGAGATCCTCCTTTCTCTTCAATGGGTGTGAAAACAAGTAATAGATCCATACATTTCAAGACAGAATTCTGGAGTCTATATTTCTACAAGGCTTTACAGCTTTCTGTTTTTTGGTTTTTTTTTTTTTTTGTTTTTTTTTTTTTTTTGTTTTTTTTTTTTTTTTGTTTTTTTTTTTTTTTTGTTTTTTTTTTTTTTTTGTTTTTGTTTTTGTTTTAATGCAGGTGATTTATCTTGAAATCCTGCTTTGATTTCCCACCCCCATCCCCAAATATCCTGATAGTTTTCCAAGTAGTGATATAATTAAATGAGTTTTCCTGTCCAGGTGTTTTTACTGACCCATGCCCTTGGTTTCTGTCTAAACTCCCAAACCTGTTATGATTTAGTGCAGTTTAATTTAGAATGAAAAACACATCATGGCTTGATCTAAAGTTAATTCCAGTTGTGACAACTCAGTTGTTCTTCCCTGACCTTACTCAATTCCCAGCCCAGGCTAGATAATCTTGTATGATTAGGTATCCCATATAGGATTGCAACTTTCATAAATACTCTGCCTTGTATGAGGCTTGTTCTTTGAAAGTCTCACCATCTTAATAAACAGTTCTGTGGATGGTGTGCAATGAAAATGGAAGATTATTTTAGCCTTGTTACTGCCTCATTCTACCACTCCACCAGGAATTAAACAGAAGTAGAATTTTTGGGTTTATTGCTAACATATATTGCATGCATATGTCTTTTTCCATAGGAAACCAACAGTAGGATAAGCACAGCACCAACTTTCCAGGGAAGATTTTTATGATATATTTCAGCTACAGGTTGTTTCTGAATTTACCTGTCCAAGTGTTTGATGGAATTAATGTGAACACAGATTCTTGTCCTACAGATTTGACTCTTGTGGTGGAGCGACTTTGAGGTCACAGCAAATGCAGTCTGGGACTGTGAGTTCTCTGTGCAGTGTAACCTGAGGTTACACTAAATTAGTCTTCTCTTTTTAGTGCCATCTCTTTCCTTCACAACACAGATGAGAACATTATGGGTCTTTGGAGCTCTACCTCTGACTGCTTTAGACCATATTTGCCTGTGGGTGCATAATCTAATCTAAGGTCTGGGAACAAGATGCAAATAGATAGACATCATCTTTACATAAGGTGTATTTCCACAGGAAAAGAAACAGAACAAACAAAGCTGTGCTGGGTAGAATATTTTAATATAATGTGCGTTTATGAAGTCCCCTTGGAATCTAGTCTATATTACAATCATGGAGAGATGGATCAGCACACAGCATCTCATCTCTTGCAGTTATTAAAAATGGGGGGTGAAGAAAAAAAGGAGAGAGGATGGCTAATGGGAGCTCTGTGTGGTGGTGAGATGGGGATTTGTGTCAGAGCAACGGCGGTTTCTCTTTGTAATTTTATTTGTGCTCTTCACTTAGAAAACACTCGTTGAGTACTCCCTCGTGGCTTTGCTGTGCAGTTTGCATTTGCCACTCTCCCAGCATCCAGCTGCCAGGCATATGTGCTAAGCAGCACAAAAGCTGCTAAAATGTACTTTGCATGCACGAAAGCAGAATTGTGCCACTCAAACTCGCCTTCAGCTGCACTCTAAATTTGTACGTGCACGTGGGTGAGCGTGTGAGGAGCTGCCTCTTCTCAGATCAACACACTGCCCCACTCACTGCCTTTTATTAACATCTGTACTGTTGCAAAAAGAGTCCTGAAATATGCACCATTTTTCATTGTTTAGGACATTAATGAAGGGTAATGGCATGCTGTGCCGTAGGTAGGTAGGAACATACAGGTTGATTTTAA
The DNA here is from genome assembly GCA_013401035.1 of Horornis vulcanius. Taxonomy (NCBI): domain Eukaryota; kingdom Metazoa; phylum Chordata; class Aves; order Passeriformes; family Scotocercidae; genus Horornis; species Horornis vulcanius. The sequence continues at coordinate 26,916 of VZUA01016386.1, forward strand.
CCTTCACTCTGTCATCGTTATACTATGAAAGAATCTTCAAGCCTTGTCTTTCTTATGAGAAAAAAAAAAATAAATGAGTCTTTCACTCTCTATATTATCCAACCTGAAGAAATTTATATCACAGAATCACAGAATTGTTAGGATTGGAAGGGACTTCTGGAATCGTCTAGTCCAGCTCTCCTGCCAAGGAAGGGTCACCTAGAGAATATGATATGAAATTTAGTATATGATATCAATCAAAATGAAAGCAAGGGATCTCATAATTTGAACATTTTAACAGGCCAAGGTAACATTCTTCCTTATTAAAAGGGCCTTTGAGGTGGGCACAAATGTAAATTAAGCCTCAGCCTCAATTTCTCAAGGCTTTGCTGGAAAATCCCTGGGCATTTCAGCATCACAGGGTTCTCAGGAATGCTTGAAGATATTTGAAAGGCAGCTGATATTTCCAGCAGCAGTACAGAAGAGAAATGTCATGGGATTGTTCTGTTCTTCAAATACTTTGAGCTCCACTTTGTTGGAGAAGAGCTATAGGGCAGACTTGGCTGGGGTTTGGTGGTGTTACTTTCTGATAACTGAATTTCCAGCTGACAACCATTGCTGCTATTCCAGTTGGTTTTGAGTCAAAGATAAGCTGGAGTTCACTACAGGTAATAAAATGCTTAGATCTCTAATAGGGAATAAAACAGAACTAGCAATGTTCTTACTGCTGAAAGGGCTGAAAGGATGGAAAGGTTTTCATATTTATTTTTCTTTACTTTTTATTTTATTAGAGATATCTTTCTTTTTGCAATATATGTTTTCAATATTTGACAATTTTAGAAAGGAATTTTTACTCTAAAACCAAATCAAAGGCTCTGCCTTAGCTCTGTGTAGGGTCAGCACCAAAGGCAGACAAGAAATCTCCCCACACCCGCCAGAACTGAGGGCTGTGTGCATTGTTAGGGAAAAGCAAATTGAGGAAAGAGGTTTTTCCACTGAAATTCACAGTGGTGAGGGCCAGGCTGAGCAGAAATAACAGCTCAGCAGCTCCAAACAGGGCATCAGGAGGAATCCTTCAAGCCTGGGAGATAAAAGAGCAGCTGCTCCAGCCCCGTGCAAGCTGTGAAGAAATCCCTTTGCTCAACCTCCTTTCCACTTTCTAAATCTTAGGTATGATGGAGAGGGGGTGAAGAATGGGGGGGAAAAGGAGCTATTGGGGGAGAAAGGGTATTGGCGATGGCACAAGAACATCTATTTCCTGCCTTTGTTGCCAGAGGGTGCCCAGGATCAGCTGGATGGTCACCCAGCAGCTCTTTGGGTGCAATCCTGCTTGGTGAAGCAGAAGCCCTGTCGCCTGAGGACAGAGCAGGCACTGCACTGTTCTCTCTCAATTAACCAATTTGTCTCCTTTCACATTGGGTCAATGAGTTAGAGGGCGTTGTGGCTTCAGAGGATACCAGCTGATTAAGGGTGAACAAACCAGCACACTTTGCTTTAAGTCTGGGTTCCTCTGAGGAGTGCTGGGATAGCTGTGGGATCCCACGTGCCAGGCCTCATCCCAGGAGCACTGAACCTTTCCCTGGTCAAGTAATGCCATGAGCAGCAGCTGCACACCATGTGTCAAGAGTGCCCTCAAGATATCTTAAATGGGAAAATCACACCAGGGCTTTGGCCGTGTCTCCTACTCCAGTCAAACATATTTAATGCAACAATTGGAACATTTACATCCTATGTCAGTGTGTTTACACCCAGTCAGGCTACAAAACCTTATTGCCTGCACAGAAAAAAGAGAAAGGATTTTCTAAAACTGTTTCCATGATTAACCTGTGTTCTCCCTGGTGATGGTGCCACTTCACTCTGAAAATAGAACAAATGTACCTGGTACATGCCCATGGCTGTCAAGGGCCAGTCATGCTCTGGTAGGAACACACTTCTGTTTGTCTTAAGAATATAAGGGGCACATTATGTTTTCTACACCCAATTATCTCCCAAACTTCTTTAAAGCCCTTATGAGGCAAAGTGGCTTTGCCTCTTTTAAGAG
>VZUA01016390.1:8288-18691 GCA_013401035.1 Horornis vulcanius
AAAAAAAAACCCCACAGCTCTGTATTAGGCTTTGGCAGAACATCTATTATAGCTAATTTTGTACATTTCAGGAATCTCCTTTTACAGTGAAGTTGCAGAGAGATTGCTTTTTTTGTGTGTTTTCTCAGATTTCTAGAATTTGTGCTTAACAGCTTTTACCTAGGCGGGGGGAACCTTGTGAATTGATTTGCTTGTCAAATACATGTTCTATTAACCACTCAGAGTGGTAGGAGACCTCCAATTAATCCTCTGAGAGCAGGAAGGGTTGCCCAGTTGAGATACTTAGTAAACCAATGTGCTTCTCCTAACAGAAAATTATTATAGCCATCAAAGAGGCCAACTAAAAAAATAATAATAAAAAAAAGAATGGAAATGTCACCCCTCAGCACTAAGCATGCTTTGCAGAGGCATCAATCTGAGACCCTCCCCAGGAGTTCATAAGAAAGAGACAGACTTCTCACAAAATAAGTCTTGAATTTCACAAAGGATTCAAGACAAGGGTGAGCTCACAAGTTTTCATGTCTTGAATTTTTTTCTGAAAGTGTCTCTTTGAAAGGAAATTGTTCTGTATTCACATGTTCACATACAGTAAAAGAAGATGTATTGTTTATTTTCAAATTTAATGCAATAAAAAAATCAATTATTCTTTTCAATTGTTTCAATTTCTGGTTCAACTGCACCACAGAATGCAGGACCCCTAACATCAGAATCAGTTTCTCAGATTGGTGCTGGCATTTGAGGACTAGCTTCTGATGCTGTTGCATGTGCTGACTGACAGATCTCAGATCAGGTTTTTCCAAAGTGACATGACAAGCAATTAAGAAGAGCATGTTGAGCAACAGCCATGACATATGGCCTCGGTGTTCCTCAGTATAGGAAGTGCTGATCTAGTGATTAGGACACAGTTCTAGCCAGGCCAGAAAATATCAGAGTATAAGGCCTGGGCATTCACTCCAAGAATGAAAACATCAGAAGCCACACAAGAATTGAAGTGAAGCAAAGAGAAGAGAAAATACTTCTCACTCTTCTTCCACATAAGAGCTTTAAAATGAACTGAATGAATAGAGCAGTGCTTGCTCCCAATCTCCTAAAGTATCCAACAGGGAAATAGTAGCTCAGGTTGGATTCCGAGATGAAAGAGTCTGATCCCACACCCTCTGTGGCCTAAGCAAGTCCTCCATTGTACTACCAGCAGCTAACCAGCAGTTATGGCCTTATACACTTCCACTACACTGAAATGTTAAGACATGTTGAGAAACTTGACGTAAAGCACTCATTTTGGGGCATGTGAGTTAACACCTACTGAGATAAATGGGCTTGTTCTCATTTCTCAGAGCTTTGATGTCAGTCTGCAGGTATAAGGAGGGATCACTTCACTTGCATTGAGGAAAAGACTGCCTTCTGCCTCACTCCTGAAAACTAAAACTAATTGTAAGGAGAAAGAGATATTGATTGTCTCAGACAATTCTGAGGACACCGGGCAGCTCTAATAAATCTTGACTGGTGAGAATTGATGACAAAATTAAAAATATTAGCATTCTGAAACCAAATGGACTTAACTTGATCATCAGCCTCTGAAACCATGTCAACTACAGGAAGACTTATTACATTTCATCATAACATCTAAAACATCTCTGTTTAATATTAGCGATTTACTTTTAGAAGAAGGTCTTTATTATTATTATGGCAGAAGGCGTCCTGTTGTCAGAATTTTGCCATATAGGCCTTGAATAATCAAATTTTAAATGTTTCATTAGCATAGTCATTAATGTATTAGAGCAAGTTGAAAGACAGTCAAAACCTACAAATTTTGCAAGTAGAGGACTAAAATTAGTATTTTCAGCGCCTCAGCTACTCATTTTCAAGTGTTTGATGAAAGCCAAAAATGTACAATCTGATTTTCACCCATCCTTCCTGCTACATTAAATACATCTGCTGAAATCATGAGGACAAGGACAAGACAGAAACAAATTTTAAAAATTACAAGAGAAATAATGTGGTAATTTTGTTATTTATAATTATGTGACACAGTGAACTCCTGTCAGTAATGCAAAACTATTGAATATAGTGCAAAAATAATGTCAACATTGAAATCAACTGAAATTAACTCAACAAGGCTGGTCAGAGCAAATGTGTCACAAATATATTATCTACAGCTGTCATAAACTCCATGGATGCTACCTGATCTTAATGTGCCAGCTGTTCTAAACAACTTTATGAATAAGGGAATTCTGCTCTGAAAAATTTATCTACATACACATATAAACATATACACACATATATATTTAAGAAATAGTAATAAATAAACACACATATATTGCAAAATAGATTGATGTTAAAGCACCTAGGGGCTCCAGTCATTAGATATTACTCTGCTTCCCAGCTAGAGAACTAAGGCCCTGAATAATTTCATGATGAGCCTCTTTAAAAAATACTGTTGCATCCAAATAGTATAAAGTAAAGCCCTCTATTTCCACTTAAAAGAGTAACAGACCTTAAACCATGGCCTCTGCCAGGTAATTTAGCAGAATATCAGTTATATTAATATTTCTGTTCTATTTGTCTAAATCATCTATGCACTGAAATAATTCACAGTGCCATTGTACCAGTTTTTTCCAAACAATAATTACAGAAACTGACACAAAATACTTGATTTGTAGGTGGACTTATTCTTTAAATGGATCTTGTTAATGGGAAAGACTCTTGATTCATGAGTGTAGTTTAATGCAAAACAATTTTATGCCATGGTAAATTACCATCAAAACATAAAAAATAAATGAAGCCAAGTTCTGCCTGAAATTAATCAAAACTATCTTGAAAGGTTCTTGATTTGCAATCTAAAATACAAATTGACGGAAATAAAAACTTAATATAAAACACAAAGCTGAAGGCATCTCAATATTTGACGGGTAAGTACCTATAGAATGTATTTTATAGGAAATTAAAGTTGCAAATAAAAACTAAGGGTGTTTAAATATTTTATAAGAGCTCTTCAGTGGTGATTGTTCCCCTCCACAGACACCAAATTTGTTTTCTTGTACCAGTAGCTGAAAAACAGTTTGCAGCTCTCAGAAGTGCCCATCAGTCTATGACACTAGTGCTCCTATTGCATTTGTCTCCTGCAGAACTGTGGAGGTGCAGTTGTTTCTTTGATCTTTTTCACAGCAGAAGTTTCAATCACAACTGGAAGGTGCACATTTTGAAGCAATATTAAGTATCACTACCTCTTGTCTCAGACAATAAGAGACATCTTAGAGAAGGCTGTGGAAATTCTTGTATCTGAACTGCTAAAATATTTTTCTAAATTTTGACCAAATTTATTCAATAAAGGAAATTAGTATTACACTAGAATATTTCTGTCATATCATTTTATGGATTGTCTGAGAACTGTAATTTTCAGAAAAATTCCCTGTACATGGAAATTTTCAGGGTTAAGCCCACCATTATGTGCACCTCCAGAGACACTGGAAACTGGTAAAAAAATCTAAAATCTAACCTTAAATCTAATCAAGCTACATCTAAATGTGGATCAGGAGCTGGAGACAACAGAGCAGGTGGAGGTTTGGACCTTCTTTCTATACTTTCTCAGTGTCTTGCTTTCTAAAAAAGAGAAACCCTAGGGAGAGGGTTGGGCAAGAGCGGAGTAATGTTTCAGCAAGCTTCATGCCTGAATAACCAGGGAGATGCTGGTTCCTGAGGGAAGGTGGTGCCTTCCGAAGGCAGGACTGGGGCAGGGAGACTCCACATGAGGTCAGGGCTCGACTGCCCAAACCAGGCTGGAGAACCCAGGACCCCCAGCTGCAGCAGGAGCTCCAACAGATGGCCCTCCAGCTTGAGTGTCTGGAGGCAGGGCGATTCAAGGGTCTTCGCTGAGCTGGAGCAGTGGGCTGATCCCTTTAACTTTGAGAAAATCCAACAGGATAATTTTCCAGAATATTTTGCTAATACAAATTTTCCATGGAAGCAAGATTTTTATTTCAATTTAAATAAATAACTATATTCCATTCTAAACTGAAACAATAATTTTTGAAATATCAGTGTTTTCTTTGAAATGGGCAGCAAGTTTCATTCTGTTTTACTCACAGCTGAAACCATGACCATCTCTCTATAGTTTAGAAAATGTAGAAAATCAGGATCTGTCCACCTTAGAAAAGAATTTTTAGTCTTTTGTCTGTTTTTTTTCCCAACAGATTCCACATCTGCAAGGGTAATTATTGAGTATTGTGGATCACTCAGATTACACTCAGATGCAACCATGATCAACATGATAAAAATGACCATAAGAAAATTATTTCATCCTGATATCAGAACAGGATTTACAGGAAATAAAACACTTGGTCATGTTTTGAACTATAATACTTTTGCAGCTTCCTTCCAAGTGAGTAGCAAGGAAATTTTGTGCAATGAATGAGGAAGGGCTTCTGTCAGAGGGAAAAAGAGTCAAAGTCATAACTCAAGCAGAACCCAAAGGACAATTCTATGCAACCCTTGAGTCTCTTTCATCACACAGTTAATGTTTTTCAAAATTCATGTTTCATGTAGCTTATTCATAAGAGAATGAGACCCCCTGGTTTAGACCTATCTCTACAATTTCAGTTATCCTGACTTGAAACCTCTGTTTTTAAATATTGATGGTCTTTACTCCCACTGACCAAAAGTTCAGGCCTGTACTTAAACTCCGCGTTTACTTCTATTTCATGTGTATAAACATATAAATAGCTTTTCTATTTTTGTCCCTGGATAACTTGAGCATGAAAACCAGTTTTAATGTGGTATCCAGCTAATATCTACAATGCTAAGGAAGATTTTGCAATCAATTTTACATTTTGTATACAGGCACAAGCTGTGTGTAGTGGAGTTCAAAGAGTCATAGGAAATCAAATCCTGACTGAGGAACTAAGTGTAAAAGATCAGTCCATTATAGATTCATCACTCTCCTTGTTCTTGTTTTCAGAAAAGGCATACTCAATTTTTTTCCTGATTTATTAGTAAAGTAAAAATTATATCTATCCATTTAGTGATTAATCATTTAATGATGGCTCAGGAGCAAATGTAAAAAGTGTCTGTAACCTAGAGGGAGAAGGAAGATCTCTAGGCCATGATCCTAATTGATTTTTACTACAGGCACTTTCACCTTCTGCCATAAAATTGGCTTTCAAGTAACTACTGGCACATCCAGAAAGATTAAAGTGCTTCACTGAAAAGGAAATTTCATCTTCAGATGCTTCACTTGCGGTCACTTACAGTATAAACAACCACATTAGCAGTTATGCATGACATCAAAGGACCTACCACCTCTGAAGAGAGATCCTTAAAGCCAGTATATACTTTTAACAAATCACTTATGCAATACTTAAATTTCAAAGGATTTTACAAGTGCTTCTAACAAATGAGCACATGTGTATCTGCAGTCTTCTGGCTACCTGAAAGCAAACTGTATACCTGACCTTTACTTGAAAGGAAAGTTAAAGGGCTGCACAGAGATGCTGCTCCCAGAAGATTTAAGCAAGATACCAGCAGCGGTCCTCCCATGGCTAATTTCATTCCATGAAGAGCCTCCATTCTGTTAGCATTAGTATGTTGAAACATTAACTTTATGGATCACAAATATGCAGGTTAAAATCGTGTTTTGTCCTGATAAAGCTAATGGATTTACTCCTACTTGTATTAAGGTTCACCAGCTATTAAGGTTGTAAGGGAGGCAGCTCAAAGCTCTCCTCTGCAGCTGCTGCTGTGGAGTCTGGGTGCTGCTGCTGCCACCCTGCCAGCCTGGGCTGCAGCAAGCTCTTGATGGGAGTGACTACTCCAAAGCTAACTGATAGATACTTACACATTGAAAATTTGAAGGCTTATATCTGTATGTTTATATGTATGAATACTTCCAGTGGCTGTCTGGATGCTTTAGCTGGATACCACTTGATAACAACCTTCAGAAACTCTCAGGTGGAACTACTGGAAGTCTGGACAGTAAAAGTAGGCATAGAGAAAGGGTAGGATGTAGTGTATCTCTTTAAGTACAGATGCAGTTGAAAGAAATACCACACCAGCTCTTTGCTGGTTGTTTTCAGTATCAGAAAGGCTGGGAAACAGAAAGAAAAAACTTAAATTTTCGACAAGATGGATGTATATTTACCACAGAACTACACGGTATGATCAATATTTAAAAGGTTAATAATTAAAAGATGAAATATGTTACTTTTAGACAACCACAGGTAAAAGAACCAATTGAGAAAAACACTTAGCAGTTTGTGCTTATGTTACACTTTGCTATATTTACTGGTTGGCAATGTAACAACTCTTTTTGGTGCCGCAGAAAAAAAGAAGAAGAAAGCAGATAGCTCAGTAGTGGGAGCACGAAATCTTCACATCTTGCTTCAACCACTAAGAAATAAAAGAGAGAGATTCTTCTATTTTCAGCCAATATTTACAACTGCAATCTGTCCTCATACCATACATATAGGCACATACACACACAATTAGGTAAAAGAGAATTTTATAAAACATTGATTCTGAAATTCAATATATTACTGTAACCAGTGGTAAAACCCAGTATTGGAAAGCCTTCATTGTCTCCATCTGTTGTAAAACACTGCATCAACAGATATCAGCAAAAACAGCTTTTCTGAAAATGTATCTGGGGATGGCAGGTAGCCATGAAAATGCCTTTTTGCAAGTGAAATGTGGCATTCATGCACAGTGATAGTCAGTGATAACTTTTCACTCATTTTTCCAACAAAAAATGAGCACTGAAACTGCTCAGTCAGCGGACAGCATCTGAAGTATTCAGACATGTCTGTCAATCACATACCACCAGTTTAAGAAATAGAGCAAAAAGGCAAACACTTTGCAAACATGCACTTGAGCATACAAATTACTCAGGGGATGCTTAATTATGATGCTTACAAAAATAATTTCACAAAGATTTGTTATACGAAAATGGAGGTTAAGTTAATAGACTAAATTCTCACTGTTCCAGAACAATGCAGTTTAGAAGCTCCAGCACTTTGCCAAAGAAAAGTCACCTTTCCAAATTCAATCTGTGCTAAAAGACATCTTATAGAAGACTGTAGACTACTGAAGACAATAGGTCAGCCAGTTCGATACAACAAGCCAGATTTTGCCTCCAGTGCCATCTTATCTGAGTTACCCCTGAGATTAATTTACTCTGTTGTCTATGTAGGCCAGCACTACAATGAATTCATCAACCTTTTAGACCCAAAGTGTCACTTTCATGCCATACTGGCTCCCTAGCTCTGCGGCTTTCTCAAATAAGGAGTGATGGATTAAGTTTACTAGTGGTTATTTTAATCAAGAGACATGTGACAGAGAATTTGTTGCACAGGATTAATTTAGTCTCTTAACATCAAAACTGTGATACTATAAGAAGATTTGTTTGAATGTATTTGGACCTGTGTGCATAAACACGTAACACAACGTGGTGGTACCTTGGTAGGTCTTCTGTCTGGTTACAGCAACATGGTGTTAAAAAAAATTAAAGATTTCTTAGAACACAGTGTCAAATACAAAAAGAAGTAATGGTGTTTTTCCTCTTTCAACAGATAGATTCAGAAATGAACCTTTTGAGCTCCATAGACTGTCTTCAGAAAAAGTACAGCATGCTTTGAAATTAAATTGAAGGTATTCTACAATATGTCAGCCTTACCCACAATGTTAGTTTTAAGTAACATAGTTCCATCCTTTATTGAATAATTTCTCTCATGACTGTTATTCTCATCTACAATAAGCTTGAATACATATATATATGTTAAATATAAATAAAAATTTTGTCTAGCACAAAGATATTACTATACGAGTTCCATGGTGGTCATGACCACTAGGAACTATCAAAAGGTCAAAACCTGCAATGATATCTACCAAAACAAGATGATGCTGTCTCTCTGTTGTCTGTTCAAATGGGAAGAGATACAGCCTAGACCTGTAGAGAAAAGGTTTGGGTTTTTTTTAAACCTCGGGGAAACAAGTGGATTTCCTGATACTATGTCAAGAGAACTCTAAGATTATTTTATGACAATTTAAAGAGAAAAAAAAGCTGTTTATTTCTAAACTATATATTACTTTTTCCTTGGTCTAGTCAAAATAAAATCAGTGCTAAAAATAAGTCTCTCAAAGTGACACTGACATGCTCTATGCAAATTCAACTGTATAATCTAGAAAAATATTAAAGTATGTTTAGACTTCAGTGGAGAAGTAAGAGGGTTTTAATATGTGCTTATGCAAGTAGAGCAAGGGTGTCGCTGTTGGACACGCAATAAAGAGCTTGACTCCAAGGTAGTAGAAAGATCAGAAAGGCTATTTTTTCAATTCACCCAACCCTTTTATAACATGCTGAGCTGAGAAAGCATATAATTGGTCTGTAAATGAACACCACTCTCCATTGGTTAAACAATAGAAACAACAGCTGGGAGAGGAATTGTTATGAGACACCCAGAAATGTTATGGTTATGAGAAATATTATTTACATGAATTGTCCTCGAATGAGAATTCTCCCAGGAAATCTTCCCTCCCAGCTACTGCCAGGCTGAAAAACCTTACACACTCAGAAAATTAGACCCACACAAGTGTGCTTACACTCTAAGGGTATTACAAGTGAAGACATTCCTAAACAAATTTGTTGTTTCCTGATCCAAGAAAATTACTGTAATGCCATCACTCCTCTCCCTAATTTAATCCTCTCCCTAATGTTCTGTAGTCATAGTCGTCATGTCAAGTCTAATGCACTGATTACAAGCAATACCCTATAAGAAATCATTTAGGTTTTAATGTCTATTCCAAAACTGAGAGACAAAACCTTTGGCTGCATTAGCAAGGATGTAGTTATAAACCAAAACATAGTAAATTTATCTTTTAAAATCAAAATATCATCTAAAAACAAAGTTAAAGACAGATACAATAAAAATATTATTGAAGAGACCATTATCAATTTATCTTCAGTAGAAATTAAGGGTGAAGGAGTTCAGAAAGGGCCTACTTCACACAGTGGCTGAGTTTCAACAAGCATTATTCCATGTAAGTTCCCTTCCAAAAAAAACAGGTTTCAGCTGGATCTAGTGAACACATCTTAAAAATGCATATTTAAATATCTATTTATTGCAATAAAAATTACATTCAATAACAATATATTTTAAATACAAGTAAAACTTAATAAACAATATTCACTTTAGTGGATTTAAGGCCAAAAAGAGGTCAAATTTGATGGTGCTGCTGTAAGAGGAGTGCATGGATGTACTCCACAGCACTGTCCATGGGCTATATAGTTTTGAAATCATGATTATTGTGCTTCTGAACTGATATATTTTCCACAGACCCTTTAAACTTTTCCACACTTTACATGAACATCTCTGTTCTAAACACCTTCATGATGCTCTCTCCAAATACATGAAGGATGTGAATGCCAAGGGTCCCCAAGCCATGGAGACGTGTAAATGTGTAGGTTTGGTTATATCAGCCACAGGCTACAATGGTGCTCATCAGCCATGGACGTCAAGAACTCCACAGAATAGCCCTCTCTGCTATTAATGGCCTCAATTTTTTGTTCTCTGAGACATGGGTTTGCTCAGCAATTTTAAGCATTATTTGCTTCCCTATAGTCTTCCTTACAAATAAAAATGATCAGATTAATTGCTACTGCATCTTTTACATACATGCTACTTCTCGTTTTGTTTTGTTTGTTTTAGGTTTTGGGTTTTTTTGGCAACTTAGCATAAATTATAAGAATGTTTTATAGTATAATGACTGAAAGCTCTATCTGCATGATCTCAGGAACAATCCACTGTCTTAATATCCCATTAACATTTTTGGTTTATGACCTGTCAGTCAACGAGGCTTTAATCCACTGATTATGTGCCAGGTTGATTTGGAATCAATCAGCTTCCTTAAGTAAAATACATTGTAGCACAAGGTCAATTGCTCATACATGTCTAAGACTAATACATCAATATTACTTTTGTCAAGCTGAATAATCACCTAAAAAACCAATATCAAGCTAGTTTGACAGACTATAATTTTCATAAACCCTTGATGGTTGGTATTCATAACAACAACCTCTTTAGTTTGTAATTTAGCATCCAACATTATTTTTTTTTCGTTCTTTCCCTTGTGGCATGAAAGACATTAATTANTTATCATCTTACTGAATATTACTGGACCCTGCATAATAGAGCACAACTATTCTAAGTATTGGCTACTAAAAACCTTTTGGAAATTATTTTGAAGTTTGAAGCATTTCCTATGACTACATAGTCTTTTTTTTAATCTAAGCAAAGAGCAATGATTTCTTCAAAATTTTCTGCATGTCATGATTACCATGGTTTTTGCAGTTTTTATATAATGGTCAATACTGGTTTTTAAGGCTGTTATCATAGCAATAACTTGGGCTAATACAA